>JAEQML010068200.1:0-18454 GCA_016904865.1 Pissodes strobi | reverse complement strand
AGGAAGACTGAATAAAACTTTTCTAAAAATGAATATAATAGTACAAGGTAAATTTGCTCTGAGAAATAGCTAAACAAATAAACACTTCGTAATCGTCTTCCTGGCCAAATTTAGATTTTAGCAAAACAAAAACTCATTTTAGTAGCAAAACTGGATAAAACTTTTCTAAAAAATTAATATAATAATACAAGATAAATTTGCTCTGAGAAAAAGCTAAACAAATATGGTCCGGACCGATGTCGTTATATGCCTCAGAATTATCAAACACGTCGTAACCATCTTCCTGGCCAAATTCAGATTTTAGAAAACAGAAACTCATTTTGGTGGGAAAAGTGAATAAAACTTTTCTAAAAAATGGATATAATAGTACAAGATAAATTTGCCCTGAGATAAAGCTAAACAAATATTGTTCGGACCTATGTCGTGTTATGCTTCTGAATTATCAAACACTTCGTAATCATCTTCCTGACCAAATTCAGATTTTAGTAAAACAGAAACTCATTTTGGTAGAAAAACTGAATAATACTTTTCTAAAAAATTAATATAATAGTGCAAGATAAATTTGCTCTGATAAAAAGCTAAACAAATATTGGTCGGACCGACGCATGCCGTTATATGCATCAGAATTATCAAACACTTCGTAGTCATCTTCCTGATCAAATTCATACTTTAGTAAAATAGTAACATATTTTGGTAGACAATTTTTTTTATAAAATATATCTAAAAGGTAATATAATAGTACAAAATAAATTTAAGCTCCGAGAAAAAGCTAAACAAACATTGCTCGGACCGACGCAACGTAATTATATGCATCATAATTATCAAACACTTCATAATCATCTTCCTGATCAGCATATCGCTCGCAAGTAAAGTAACATCTTCGCTACTTTTATTACATGAACTACTATTCATTTATTTATCATTAGTCAAAGCACTGTTTACAATATTTAACATGAAAGACATAAATTAATTCCTACATCCCATTAATATGTAAAATTATGAGTCTTATATGAGTGCAAATACTTAGAACAATAATTGCTTCTCCACTTAGCGAGCACCTAGATGACTTAGCATCTGAATGGGCTGATGACATAGAAATATATACCAGGTGAATTAAACAAAAAATAAAGAAACTTAAAGCTAAAGCTAAATATAACTGTATAATTGAATTTGACATAATACAAATTTTTTATATTTTATTTGATTACTAAATAAAATTAAATTTTCAAACAATATTTTCCAATTTGCTTTGTTCACATAAATATGCATTTCTGACGTTTTCTGATTTGAAACTCTTTTTATTTCTTGGGGAATATTATTATAAATCTTCGATCTTTGAATTATATGATTGCGTTATTATTTGGAATAGTTAATTAATTCGAACTCCGCAAGGACGATTAATAAAGTTTTTCAGGGAGGGTGATTTTTATGTATAAAGAAGCAAGCTTCCAAAATAAAAAACGGGCATTCAAGATGTCTCTTATATCAAGGAGTCGAGATTGAGATCATTCTCCTTTAACATTTGTTTAAAAATATAGATAGGTACGACCGCTAAATGTTTTAGAGCACTCTCATAGAGACCTCCCCAATCCATATATTATCAAAAATAGATCCAAAAACAGTTTCGAACCTAGAATTTGTCTTAAAATATAAAGTTTATATGCATGGTCCTACAATAGTTCGTCGGACTTCTATAGCTCATATGCCACATTAGGTATTAAAGGCTCCAAACATTTCCATAATCATATTTTTTATTTTGAAAAACTCTCGAACCGTCATTGTCATTTTCCGTTTTCACAAATTTTAAGAACAGTATACAAAGTAGCTCAATAAATCGGAGTACATGGCATCTTCAGTTTTTTTAAATGTAATTTGATGTTTCATTGAGGAAATATCTCGAAATTTAAATTTTATAATAAAAATCGTTTCATAATGCTCTAGTTAACCGTGAACGTCTGTCAAATTTAATTTAAATTCTCCTTAAGATTTGAAGTATTTTTTTTAATTTAAGGTACTCTATGCCGATGCCGATTTTCAACTGTTGAAATTGGTATTCGAAAACAACACTCTACAAAAGGACTAAGTGCTCATAAAAATGCCACCGCGCCGTGTAGAAATTTCCAAAATGGGAACAAGTAAATACGTACGTTTTAAATTTCGTGTATTATTACTAACTATCTCTCTAAATACATACATACGTACAGGGTGTTCCAACGAGGACTGAACAGGGGCTTATTTTTGACCTTCCCTGTATTTTTAAAACAAACCAAAATAGCCATTCGATGTATTTTTTCTGCTAAATTCAAAAGTTTAACCAAAAAAACATTTGAACCAAAAACAAATACTTACGCCATGGATGAACTGTTTCTTAAATGGAACACCCTGTATATTACTACATTTTTGGACTCTCTAGAGAAATCTAAACATATTTCATGTATAATAACCTATACCTATGTTTAGCTGTTTACGAAATATTGACAGTTGAAAGTCGAGCATTTTGACACTTTGACAGGCTCTAAAATCTAAACCGCGTGAGATCAAAGAAAACAATTTGCACATTCCTATCTTAGGTTTTCATAAGCTATCGAATGACACTAATTCCAAATTTAATTCGAGGATAAAATTAACCGGAACTTTTAAACCTCCGGTTAAATTCAAAGTTACTGTCATTCGATAGCTTATAAAAACCTAAGATAGGAATGTTCAAACCGTTTTCTTTGATCTTTTGCGGTTTAGATTTTAGACCCTCTCAAAGTGTCAATATGCCCGACTTTCAACTGTCAATATTTCGTAAACAGCTAAGGATAGGTATAGAATAATAGAATATTATACAAGAAATGTGTTTAGATTTCTCTAGAGAGTCCAAAAATGTGGTAATATACAGGGTGTTCCGTTTAAAAAACGGTTCATCCATGGCGTAAGTCTTTTGTTTTTGGTTCAAATGTTTTTTTGGTTAAATTTTTCAATTTAGCAGAAAAAAATACATTGAATGGCTATTTTAGTTTGTTTCAAAAATACAGAGAAGTTCAAAAATAAGCCCCTTTTCAGTCCTCGTTGGAACATCCTGTACATAATATATATTAGACACATTATTCATATTATGTATCTACAGCTATAAAATATAGACAGACACCATGTTTTTACATACATATTTAAAATTATACATATCTATGTGCTTTTTAGTGCGTGAAACTTGTACCTAATTTTCGCTGTACATTTAGGTGTACAATTCATATTGTTACCCTCATTTTTAAATACGTAAAACTATATGTATCGGACTTAAAGACCTGTTGCTCGCCAGTTTGTGTACGGCATAGTTTATAAGTTTTTGTTGTTGTTTAATTATATGTTTTTCTCTAGTTTTCGGGTAATTTTGTCGTAACTGATACTTAGTGTAATTATGCCTCAAAAGTGTTGTATCCCTGGCTGTAATGGAAAATATAAAAATAGGCCTAAAGTTCATGTTTCCGATTTTCCAAAGGACGTAACTTTACAACAAAAATGGTTACCCCTTGAGGATAGATTTGGTAAATACAGGCAAAGGACAGGTGACCATTATCATATTTCTGTGCGATAGTTATATGAGCCAGAGAAGAGACTTAACATTCAATTCATATATTAATACTTCAGTCTCCCAGTTTTGGCCCTATTAATGTTAATAAGTTCTATGAGCTACCTGATTATGATCCAGATGAAAATTGCTCTCAACAAGATTTTTCCCAAATTAAAACTATATTGTCTCAAATTTTAATAAATAATTATCACTTTCAGTATATCAAAAATATACTACCGTTAATTACATATTTAGGTGGTCATTGTTGCTATATGACGCTAAAAAAACTAAAATGTGACAGATGTAAACAAAAATTGGTATATGCCTGTCATCAACTTCCGGCTTATTTGTAAGCATCAGAAAACTTCAAAATGTGCACTTCTGATTAAACCGGAAGATAATGGCACACAATAGATTATGTAAAGCTAAGTCAGAGAAGTTCAAGCCGTTTTGTTATAAGTTAAGCCGCTTGGACTCTTCAGCCTGTCATAGTGTGCTTCATAAAAAAATACTCAAAATTTGAAGGAGAATTTAACTATGAAAGTAAAAATTAGGGTGTTTCATTTCAAAAACTGAAGTTGGACAGGGCTTTTAAGCTTCCCTCTATAATATTGGATATTTTTTTAAATATTATATGTTTATGGAATCATTTGAGATGTTTCATTCTTTTTGCCCACCCTGTAAGTATCACGGTCTATTCCAGGAAATTATTTTGAAACGTACAGGTTAATCCGGATAGCTCTTTAACTGGAAATATCTATTATTATTAAAATTGCAAAAAATACCCCAAACAGGAGTTTTTTAATTTAATATACTTTTAGGCATGCTTCTGTTTTAATGCATACATGCTTATACAAAAAAGCAAAGCTCATGCCAACTTTGTTTCTTTGAATGTAATATCAGAGACAAACCACCGAGAGACGCTTAGCTAAATGATAAAAATATGTCCGAAGTAATAGACGAGGAAAGGAAGATCGATGCTATCTCTGTCTGGTTTCATGAAAGGTGAAAGTAGAGGGCGCCATTAGCTTGGGCCGCCAAAAGCGCGGGAGGTTTGAATGTTTCTTTGATTGGTTTATTATTATATTTTAGCAATTCTGATGCGGTGAAGTTCTTTTAATTTTTTTTATGTTAGTGGCACACACACTAAAGGAAGATCCTATGGCGCTCGAGGAGCGGTGTGTGTGCGAAGATGTTGATATACATGGTTCCTGAATAGTTGTAGGTTGTAATTAGGGGGAAACAGAGAGACATCTCGGCCAAATGTCTGCGGTGTTCCAGACTATCCAGATTCCAGGTCAACTCCTGGTCGCCGACAAGACGCACAGCTCTCTTCTAAATGGAATCCAGCAGCTTTGGGGTGAGCTTTGGTGCGGCACCCCAGATGTGCAAGGTCTTATTTGCGCTTTGTAGAGCAAGAGCAACTGAAGCGGTATATACAGTTTTTTGTTGCGAAACAGCGCACCAAGCTTCTGGGAGGCTGATTTTGCGATGTTAGCAACATGGTCATGCCAGGACATATTGTTGTAGATCGAGACACCCAGCAGTTCGATTGACGAGAATGAAGGAATGGTCGATCCTGCCAGAATGATGTCAGGGCATACTGTATTGGCCCTCTTGGTAAACATGGCTGCTTGGGTGTTTGCAGCATTGAACTAGACCAAATTTCTGTCGCTCCAAGTTTGAACTTTCTCCAGGTCTTGATTATCTGCTGTAATCCGCTCCTGTCTGCGGTGATAAGTCTCATTCACTGGCAAAGGTTTTTCTGATCTAAATTGGGAGACAAGGGTACTTTCATATGAAAAACTGTAAACAGGATTATTCATTTCCGTTAGCAGGCCATTAATATAGAAGAGGAACAGAGTTGGTGAAAGTATTGCGCTCTGAGGCACGTCCGCGTTGATGGTAAATGTGTCTGAGATGTATCCATCAACTGCAACGTGCAGAGATCGGTTCTTGGGGAAACTGGCAAGCCAGCTGCAGAAAGAGGCTGGCAGTCCGAAGGACGGTAATTTGTTGAGCAGTTCTTCATGCCAAACTCTGTTGAATGCCTTCGAATTATCCAACGCGATCGATCGAGACTCTCCGTAGTTCTCAATTGCCCTACTCCAATATATCTCCTGTCGATCTCGCTTTTCGAAAGCCGTATTGATTATCGCTGATTATTCTGTTGTTCTCGAGGTACTTGAGTAGTTGCTGATAGACTACACGGTCCATGACTTTGGAGATTATTGGAAGCAAAGCAATTGGGCGATAGTTTGAAGGCGTGGTTTTCTTGCCTTTTTTGGAAGAGGTTGCACTCGAGCGACTTTCCAAGAAGATGGGTAAATCCCTTTTTCGTAAGACAGAGAAAAAGCCTGGAAAAACGGATGTTAGTTCGTTGGCGCAGTTCTTTAACACGATGGCAGGTAGACCGTCCGGTCCCGATGCCTTTTGCGTATCTAGTTCTTTAAGGATTTTGCGAATATTACGGTGATGAAACTTGACTTCCGCCATGGTAGTGTTGATGTTCGATATGGTGGGGAGAGCCTTGCCTTGGGGGACGTCTAAGGTAGAGTGCGATGAAATAATTTTGGCAAGCATGTTTGCTTTTTCCTTGGCTTTAGTCGCCGTGATACCATGTTCATCTGTCAAATGTGGGAGAGAAGTTTTTGTGTAAAGTATTACTTAGTGCTTTTGCTACCGACCAGAAATTCCTGAAGCCACTGGGGCATTGCAAAAGTTTATTCCTGATCTTTTGATTGTGTTTGTCCTTATTTTCGTCCATCACACGTTTGCCTTCATTTCTCTCTTCGACAAAATAATTGCGATTTTCAGCGGTCTGATTTTGCTGCCAGTACTTGTAGGCTTGCTGTTTCCTACCTACAGCTCTTTTGCATCTTTTGTCGAACCAGGGCTTTCCTTTTGACGGTAGCTTGATGGAATTTGGGATGTATGCTTTCAATCCTGAAGAGATTACTTGCGTAATCTCTTCGCAGCACGGGTCGTTAGTGCCGAAGCAGGGGTCGAGTCAAGGAAAATCTAGGTAGAACTCCCTTAGATCGTCCCAGTTTGCAGAATTGTAATGCCAGATTTTACGAGGCAATTGGTGGATCCTTCTGTAGAAGTGGCAATTCACAAACCGTTGTAATAAGTGTGTGATCGGAAGTACCTAATGGCGGACCAACTGTAATTGTGTACTGGTCAGGATGGGTGATTAGAAAACGATCCAGGATGGCGGCGAATTGGCCCCTCCCTGATATTCGAGTTGATTCGTCTACAAATTGAGTAAGCCCGCAGCTGATGGCAAATGCTTCAGCTTCTATACCTTCATTTACCCAACAATTTCAGTGCTTTATTGATTATATAATCCACATGATAGTTACAATTTAAATGTTTATCATAGTACGCTTCTAAATCTTTAAGCTCACCTTTAATTCTAGGAAATAACCATAACTAATGGCTGGCTTATTACGATAAAATTTCAATACATAATATTTATTTACATTTAGATGCATACCATTTAGATTACACCAATCTTTCAAATCTCATGCATCTCTCGAATTGTCACAAAAATATTCACGTCATGAGTATATAGAAGGCAACTTGAATATTTCACAAATTCAGTTACATCGTTGATAATATGTTAAAAAGCAATGGCGCCAAATATAAACCTTGTGATACTCCAGATGTAACCATAATTTCCTTAGAAATAAAGTTTCCAATTTTTATTGGCTGTTTTCTATTTGAGAGGTAACCCTTAAACCATTGTAAAATATTTCCATACACACCATATTGTTCCAGCTTTCCCAATAACAGAGAGTGGCAAACCCTATCAAATGCCTTATTGAAGTCTGTGTAAACAGAGTCGATCTGATAAGTATCCTCAAGGGGTTTTTTTAGAAACTGTTCATGAATCAGTAAATTACTTACAGTTGATATACCACCAACAAATGTTGGTTTCCATCTAAAGTCCGTAGAAGTTGTGGTTTGATATTCTATCTATAATTATTTCAAACACTTTTGCTATTAAAGATATTTTGCTTATTGCTCTATACTTAGTGACGTCGGCTTTATCGGCGTTTTTAATCATAGGCCATACAAATGATTTCTTCCAGAGATGTATAACTGGTACATTTACGCGACGAAATTAATGAGGGGCATGCAGAGCAGTTAATTTTGGCTAGAAATTACTGGTTCTAATTATTTTATTATGGTTGATTATAAGTGTCAATTACCTAGTATGGTATGTCCACATTTAGTAAATTGAATTTAAAAACCATATTTTATAGCTCATTTTGAAAATTATTTCCAACAAATATAGATGAGTATGTTATTACAAATTTAGTAAACTGAATTTAAAAACTGTATTTTATAGCTCTTTTTGGAAAATATTTGCAGAAATTAAAGATGAATCAGTAAATCCAGACTTCAAACATCAATGCCATGACATTTGAAAAATAAACCTTTATCGCCAGGTAGCAGCAATAATCTAAATGAGAACTACTGTTATTTTAAATTGATCTAGATTTTTTCCCCTAGTAAACATTTAATCAATTATGTTTTCCAGAGGAGGCACTAAACCTTTTGTATTTTTTTTAATGATTCTTTTAAAAAAATTTTATTTCTCTAAAAATCAATTTCTTGGTGACCAGATTTAAAAATAAGCAGCTTGAATGTCATTTATTTTATAGCTTTGATTTGATTTGTCAATATTTTAAAACATTTCTAATCTAATATCAACAAAACATTTATTACAGTAATTAACCATATCTCGAACAGTTAAAAAATAACTATTTTCGCTTGATATAAATGCTATATTTTTTATTTGATGGGTAGTTAATTATCCCAGATACTAATTATTTATAAGCCTTTTTTAATTCGCATCCAGCGTACGCAATTTAATTTTTGTAATATTCGTGTTTACATTATTAATTAGTTTTTTAAAAACATTGATTTCCTTTACATCGTGATAAATAATTATCTTAATCCTCTCAAGAAGCTGCTCGTTAATGTGCGTATAATATTAATAATAGAACTGCTCTCGTTTTGTATAGGAATGCTACTCGAGGTCACTCAAGTAACACATGCATAACATTACACTTCAACTCAGAGTTAACAAAAAATAAAACTCCGTGATTTAACACACACACCATGTAACCATCAATATCTTATTGATTGTTATGACTTCCAAATAATTGACTTATAATTATTAAATTACAAGAATCTAAATTACGCGTTGCTCTAAAAGCCTAAATGCATTAAAGTTTTCGTGCATGTTATTTAAAATTAATCTCTTACTATTTAAGTTTCGTTTTGAAACACCTTTAGTTTTGGTAGACTCACAACTTCTTGCTATTCATACGATATTCTACCTTCATAATGAACTTCTAGTCTTAAAATATTCAAAAGGTGTTTGTAGAAAGAACTATCTTGATTATTTTCTTCATGGTTTGCGTTATGATTTAGTTTATGATTGCTATTTTATAACTAACATATACCCTGTGTGATCTGTGGTAGTCATCTTTTGCAGTGGCGGTTCGTCATTGGACGCAGATGAAGCGCCGCTTCACCTACAACAGTGGCGGCTATTCAGCGGAAGTAGGGGAAGTGCCACTTCCTCAAGAAAATGTAATTTAAAGAAATACAATTAATTCATTCATCAGTAAAATATTATATTTTAAGATTCAATGATAAAATGTTCTTAGTTTAGGAATAATCTGTTTCCCGTTACCCCTCTAATAACTAATAATTCAATTATTTTCAAATATTAAAATCAAGGCTTCATAAGAATCTCGCCACCTGCACATTGCCCGTTAAATCCACTATGGAATAGAACAGAGGTGAACGCACATGAAAATGTTTATTTCTTTTCGCGTACGCGCCGACAGCAGTGTCAATTTCATTATCATTTATGTAGACCTTTATGGAAGAGGTATTGCTCGAGAGCCGTCGAGTCATCAAAAGTATAAGCGCAACTAGTTGGTTGCCATGACAACGATGACGTCGTAATGGTCGTACATTTGTTTGGTATGTAATGATTGGAAGAGCTGGCGTGTAGCACTGCCATTCTCAGATCAACGCGAAAGCACGTTGTTTCGTTTATTGCGAGTTTATTAGGGAACATTCCGCCGTGAATTCTTGGAATTATTTTTTATTTACATTCAACGGTTGGTCCATTATAGTATTATACAAGAGATATTTTCCATATATTCTAGTTTTAGTGTGTTACTCGTAGATATTTGTATTAGCAACAAAATGATTTGTTGCTAATACATTATGAATATATTTTATTTTTTGATGATGTACCTAAAATACCGGTAATAATTATTAATAAATTGGCGTGGACCCCAAAAATTTTTCGCCTGCGGCGCTGTTCCCTCTATCGACGTCGGCAGCTCTTCCCCACTTTTCAAAGCCGTAAGCCGCCACTGACCTACAATTTCTAAAATTTCATTACTTTAAAATAAAAATATTTTTAATTAAATACAATTTTCATAATCTAAATTTCTAATCAAAATTAGTGCAATTTCTAAAATTACATTACTTAAAAATACAAATTTTCAAATTAGTGCGATAATACTCATAAAAGATAATTAACTATAAAACGTAGCGCGCTGAATAACTTGTCATAAGATCGGCCGGTGCGGGCGATTTTCGACACTCAATACAGTCACGAAACACGTGGGAATCGCAAACAGCAAGATCAATAATTGCCCTGCAATATACAGATTTATTTACGATGGTTGCTATGGCAACGGGCGAAGCAGACATGCTAGATACGTGAGCTATTTATAGAACGGAAGCAGCCCGGCAATGCGACTCCGACAGGTTCTTATGTTAATATTAAATTTAGTTCACAGTCGTTCGAAAGCAAATTTGCATCACGTCGTTGTCGCGCATTGTCTTACGAAACGTTTTACGAAATGTTTCCATTGTATGATCCGATCTGCATCTTGTTAGAAACACCATTTTCCTGGTTGAAAACGATGATAAAAGAGACTTTTTAAATACGGAGGGACTTAAGCCTTTCCTTCAAATAGAAAAACAAGTAGTAAAATCAAGAGAGAGAATTTTCGTTCGTAGGTTTCGAAATCTGATCTGAGTATTCTGATTATAATTGGTTGTGTGGAAGTGTTTATTTAAAGAAACTATTTTGTATGCCCTGTTTAAGTGTAGGTGGAAAATCGAGCGTTTGGAATAAAGACGGATTTAACATTTTTGGGAATGTGACAAGAGGTTGTAGTAGGCATGAAACTTCTTCGGACCATATTCACTGTGCATTATCATTTGCGAAGTTAAAGAAAAGCTTCACTATAAAATCGAAGAATAGACCTTATATTTAAAAAGTATATGGGAGCAGTCAAAATAACTGTACGCGAGAATGTGGGTAAGTTAGTAATTCTATTATCGTTTTGATATTATTATAAATTGGTGGCGGCGCTCATGGTATATTATTTCTCGCAGGTATCGCCACCGCAGGACTTTTGGGCGGGGCCCCAAAAAATTTTCGCCTACGGCGCAGTTTTGCCTGCGCTTCACCTATTCTTGCCTACACGAGCCGCCACTGATCTTTTGCATGATGTTCCACGAACATCTTTATTTGAACAGCGCACATAACTTATAAATCAATAATTTAATTTATGCCGAGTATCGTAGCTGTGAACACCACTATGCACCCTGTACTCATCCTGATGATTCCTAACATACAATAGGTTCTCGAGAATATACTGAGATGGAAAAGGTAGAGTTCCAAGCTCTGCAAAGGATCTTGTGCTGTCCTCTCTAAAACCCAGCCCCGCCAAGATCCTTACAGCCTTTCTCTGAAGGTTGAACACTCTACCAACCTAAACTGCATGCGCCCAAGTTAAAATGTCATATGTCATCACTAAGTGGAATAGGGCATGATATGCCGTTTTTAGCAACTGAGCTGAAACACAAACAAATATTATTATTATTATACCCCAGGTGAGTGATAATCTCACCACCGACTCCGATCGGGTTAAAGCCCCGGTGGTCGGTGCCGGCCCTAAGGATTCTGGGGAGGGCCAATCGCACAGAGCTGACGGAAGCACGGCCGAGGTATTAGACCCTTTCGCAAGAAGGGATTCCATCACGAGGTCCCCCTCAGGGACATGGAAAGCAGGAAGCCAGAAGGATGGTAAAGAAGGCGGCAAAAGTGCTGGAATATGCAAAGCACCAGCAAACAGACAAAGTTTCATCGGCACGATAGCCAGGAGCACCAGTCTGGACAACGCCAAGAAGCGAGAAATGGAACCATACAGGCAGAAGGAATGCCCAGAAGTTTACGTTCTTAGCGAGGCCCTGGATATGATAACAAGGTTTTCCCAAGATCTCGAAAAAAGTATAGAACAAAATACTAAGCGTGAGATCAAAGAGCTATCCATCAAACTTAAAAGACAAGTAGAAGCTATTAACAGAGAAACCGTCAGAGAATGGTTAGATGTCCACCGGTTTGAAGTAACAGAGAAAATGACAGTGGATGCAGATATACAAATATATGTTTCAGATCACACCCGTGTGGTAACCAAAGACCAGGCAACGCAAACCGAAGGAAATAGCCGGAGCTACCGCATCGAGCATACCAAGCTATCTGAGAGGGAATTAGTTGACATCCAAAAACCTTTTCATAAACACAGAAATAAAAGTAGGAAACCCCCTAGATACTAAGACTTCAATAGTCAAAGTAGTGTTCGTTGAACCCTCTGATCCAAATATGGAACAGAGCATACAATTGCTATATAAGAAAGGGTATCCAGAACTCTCCGAAATAAAGGAAGATTTCGAAGTCCTGGAGCAAGTAACAAGAATAAAATCAAATCAAGAGGCTTTAAACCAGAAAATCGTCAGAATTGCTATGCAAGAAAGTGATCAAGACCTATGGGACAAACTACAGAAATTAAAACAAGAAACAACGGAGAGTGAATGGGTAGCCTTACACCATATAAACTTTATGAGCACAGAGAAACTAAGAAAAATGGTGGAGGCAACTTTTCATGGAACACAGACTAACACGATCATTTATACCACAAGAAACAAAGTAAAATCACTTGGACGTAGAATCCCGAAGGAAAGACAGACATATGCAGTAATCGTGGAAAACGAAGGAAGGGAATACAAAGATATAGTAAATGAAATAAATACAAGCGTAAGGCATCCAGGATCATTAAGTCAGTTTCGATGAGGAAAGAAGGGAAAGTGTTAATACTCACCGACAAGGATAGTAGTGCCCTTAGTGATTTGCAAAAATCAATTTCAAACGCCTCGAGTCAGATGAAAATAAAAGTAAGAGGAGATAATAGCGGCCCAAAAAACAGCATGGCAATACACATACGAGGAATGGACATTACAGCGACGAAGGAGGAAATCCGGGAACAGATAGAGAGCTCCATTGGAAAACTGGAAGCCCAGGGGTATAAACTCAGTGAGCTCCGCCCCAACGCTAGAAATACCCAAGCAGTTACGTTGACATTACAGAGGGAAAAAGCAAATATGCTGCTGGCCCACAGAAAGATCCGCATTGGAATGGCTAGGTGCGGTTTAGAAGAAAGGCTAAATGTGGAGAGATGTCGAAAGTGCTGGTCGTATGATCACAACACACAGAACTGTGAAGGGCCAGATAGATCCGACATGTGTCACAACTGTGGAAAAGTGGGTCATAAAGCGAAGGAATGTGAAGAGTTAGCGAAATGCCTCCTTTGCGACGAGGACGGGCACCGATCTGGCACGTGGAAATGCAAAATGTTTCGTCGGGCACTCTCCTACGCGAGAAGAAAGCAGCTAAAATACACGGAAAGCAGAATTGCAGATCAAACCGGCTATGAAACAATTGTTGAAATGCAAGTAGAAAATACATCTGAGACCCCCCAAACCCAATCTATCAACGAATCTGAATGAAAATCCTGCAAATAAACACTAACAGAAGCGTGCCAGTCCATGACATGGCCGCAGCAGTAGCTGCGAAGTACCACTTTGACCTAATTACGGTCACCGAACCAAACAGGAAAAAATGTGCACATGGTAGGCATCTATATTATAATGAATCAAAAAGTGCCCTTATAATGGTAATGAATAAAAAAATGAAGGTAATAGCACATCATAAAGGTACATGTTTTGTGGCAGTCGAACTCACAAAAGATCTAGTCTTTAGCATCTATATTAGTCCAAACTCCGGTTTTGAGCTGTTCTGCGAATACCTTGATGACTTAAGGGCTCTTATCCAAAATAAATCAATCACCCACAGAATAGACCTTACTGGGGACTTTAATGCCAAAAATAAAGTATGGGGCGGACAAACAACAGACAGAAGGGGCAAACATCTGCTAGAATAGGCAGGCGCACTAAGCCTAAGCATTCTAAATGATGGACAGGAACCGACCTTGGTTAGGTCAACAGGGTCATCCTACATTGATCTGACGCTATGCTGCGATAAAATAAATGTCCAACTCACCTAGTTGGAAAATACTAGACGACCCGTCTCTGACCGAACACAGGTTTATCTACACAGAAATACCAAGTACAGACCCAATACCTAGGCAGTGATTCCGATATGGATTAACCAACACGGACAAACTAAAGCGTGCCTTCCAAAGGATAACAAATGGAAAGCAGCCGCCACAAGACCCGTTGGAAATGTCTAACATTATCAGGAAAGCATATAAATTAAGCACCCCCAGAGGAAGATGCGACGAAGAATATAATCTCCCTTACTGGTGGAACGAGGAAATACAGGACACGATCACAGAGGTGCGGCAGAAAAGGAGACTTTTCCAAAGAGCGACACAAAACGAGGATGAGAGACGTAGGAGACAGGAAGAGTATAAAGGTGCGAAGAAGAAACTATGTGGACAAATAAATAACGCCAAAAAGAAAGCGTGGAAAAAACTATGCGATGAACTGGAAAATGATGTCTTTGGGCAATGATACCAAATAGTAAGGACCAAGATGAAAAAACCAGCTCCAAATATAGACTTGACGACAGAACAAAAAATTAGTCTCTTTCAGGAACTATTCATACACACTAAAGACACACCTGTGATAGTGGATACAGGACAACAAAACGTGAGATTGCGAGGTTTTCAAGGAGGAGGAAGTCCTGGAAGCCTGTAAAAACATCAAACCAGATAAGGCATCAAGCCCAGACGGCCTACCGCCAAACGTGATCAAATCGGTGATAAGCTCTGACATTCCGTATTTCACTAAATTCTTTAATACTTTCTTGACAAAAAACGCATTTCCAAAGGCATGGAAAAGGACAAAACTGATCCTAATCGATAAACCGAAAAAGACAGCAGACGAACCAACAAAGTGCCGGCCAATATGCCTTATAGACGTAATCGCTAAAGTGTATGAACACCTCCTAAATAAAAGACTGGTACGTGAAATAGAGAACAGGGGAGGTTTTAATGCGCACCAATATGGGTTTATGAAAAAGAAAACAACCATAGATGCAATAAAACAGGTAGTGAATAGAGCAAGGGAAAAGCCAGGAGGGTGGCATGGATTAATACTGGTGGATATAAAAAATGCCTTCAACACAGCAGCTTGGGAGGGCATCACGGAAGCGCTAAGACGGAAAAGAGTGAGCGAATACCCAACAAGGACAATAATGTCATACCTTAACGACCGACGAGTGATCGTGTAGGAGCAGATGGAGAGAGACGTATACGGAGGCGTTCCACAGGATCTGTGCTCGGTCCCACGCTATGGAACGTTTTATATGATAGTATAATGGAGATAGAGACCTCCCGAGAAATCCGGCTGATATGCTATGCGGACGACCTAGCGGTGCTGATCGAGGCAGAAAGCGATTCCGAGATGATGGAACACGGAAACATGACACTTAGTAAAATAAAAGATTGGATGGAAGACAAGAGCTTAACAATTGCAACAGAAAAGACTAATGCCATTATTTTGAATTTTAAATGGAAGGTGCAACACATCATGTTTAGACCCGATGGACAAGAGATAGTGCCAAATAAAACGGTAACCTACTTGGGTATGACACTGGATCGTGGACTGACGATGGCCCGCCATGTGGAGAAATCCTGCGATAAGGCTAAAAAAGTTATGAAAGCTCTTTGTGCGCTACTACCGAACTTAGGAGGGCCAAAAGCCACCAGAAGAAAAGTCCTGGCAATGGCCAGGCAATCTGCAGTATTGTATGGAGCCCCTGTTTGGCTTCCGGCTATGCAAATAAAACGGTGTAGCGAACTGGTAATATCAACCCAAAGGATAGCGGCACTTAGGAACTGCAGTGCATACCGCACGGTGTCGACGGATGCAGCTCTGATTATTGCGGGACTGGTCCCACTGGAGCTACTCGCGGAAGAAAGGTTGCGACTATACAATACAAGAGGAGGAGAAGACCCGACCTGGAGAGAGCGTAAAAAAGCAGAACGGGGCCGCACAATTAGCAGCTGGCAAAGAAATTGGGACTCCTCGTCCTCCGGGAGATGGACACACAGGTTGATCGGTGACATAGCCCGTTGGCTGGAGACAAAATGGGGACATATAGGATATCACCTGACTCAGTTCCTGACGAGCCATGGAAGCTTTGGCACCTACTTACATAGGATTAAAAAGAGGGAAAGTCGATCATGCTGCCACTGCGACGCGGAAACTGACGACGCGGAACATACGTTCTTTGTCTGCCCAAGATGGGAAAGAAAGCGAATGAAGATAAACCAGGAATTCGGAGAAGCAATCACGCCGGAAAATATTATAAATATAATGATCGGGAGCAGGGAAAACTGGACACGCATGGAGGGGTACATTAAGCACATAGTGACCACAAAGGAAAGTGATGAGAAGGCACAATGAGAAGGAAAACTGGATAATCCATCGGCGTACACAAACTGCGCCCAGACGGCCCTCCCTACGATGAAATGCGGATTTTCTGCGGTGCCAAAGGGAGGCACACACACACTTGCCGTAACCAGGGGGAGGTTTTTAGTCGGTAGGCGGATCTCTGGAGAGACCGAATCCGACACTGGCCGGCTTCATGAACAACAAGCCTGTGCGTCTTTCTAGAAGATTTTTTACCCCCGGCAAAAAAAAAAGTTAAAATGTATATGTCATCACTAAGTGGAATAGGGCATGATATGCCGTTTTTAGCAACTAAGGTGAAACACAAACAAATCTGTCCAACTCTGGCCTAGTGGAAACCACAGATGTGAACCCCAATAGAACAAAGGTCGTAGTGGAGGGCCCCATTTGGGCCCACTGACGTGTACAAATATGAATATGCCACAAAATTAGTTTTTCTTAACCCTTAAGTGCTCGCGCGGGAGCACTGAGTGCCCCGCTCCCAGTAAAGCAATATCTAATACCTTCGTTGTGCGCAAAATATCCGCCTATCCCCCACCTAACTTACCACTGGACTGATGGCTCTGTGTAACTTGGAGCTAGACCTAGCACGGCACCTAATCAGCCCAATGCATTATTTCACTTCACGCATGACCCTCTGCTCGCTTCGCTCGCTACGCGGGCTCAAAGCACAGGAACTAACCAGAACTAACCAAAGGCATTCCCAAAATGCAGAAAAAATACTTTTAACAAACATAACCTTAATATTTAAAAAGAAACCGACAGGAATTGAACCACAGGCCGCCGTATTACAGCATCTAACCACTGAACCACCAGAGCACTTCCAGACAATTCGTTACACCGCAAAGACATCGGCAAAATGAAGGCTGATTATGTGCCGTGCTAGGTTTAGCTCTAAATCTCTTTGTACTAGCAGCTGTGGTTAGTTTGCATTAGGGTGGAGTGAGATATGAATGGTATACAGCCCAAAGGTGCACAACGTGGTCCGGCGCGAATAACTGTGTAAGTAAAATATGTTTTTCCTTTATTATTTTACTTAGCATTATTTTGTTGTTATAAAAGTGTTTTGTAACCAAACTTATAATTTTTTGTCATTTTGGTTTTGTTTGTAAAAGCGGTTTTATTTGTATTTTTATCATATTTGTTTTCAATAGGGAACTATGTCATCATTTAATTGGGTCAGAGACTTTGCTGCGAATAATGATAGTAATAATAATACTGACTGATGCTAACATTGTTAACTTTTAAGCAATGCCATGACATCTTGGCAAACGAAAATATACCTTAATGAAGCCGGGATTACCACCGAAAACATACCAATAAAAAGAGGTATATTTCAAGGAGACGCCCTCAGCCCGCTATGGTTCTGTATTGCGATGAACCCTCTATCCCACCAGCTGAATTCTACTTCCTATGGATACAATATCAAAAATAACAACGAAGCAGTCAATCATTTGCTCTATAAGGATGACCTAAAACTTATGGATTACCAAAAACCAGCTGGAGCAAAAGTTGAAAATTGTTGAACAATTCTCCATGGATATTGGAATGCAGTTTGGACTGGAAAAGTGCCATAAAGTGAGCATCGTACGAGGTAAAGTATGTCCAGGTTACTTTGAACTTAGGGACGGCCAGAACATCGAGGCAATGAAGGAAGATGATTTTTACAAATACCTCGGAATGAAACAAACAATGCGCATAGCACATGGCGCAATGTCGGCTGAATTAACAGAAGAATTTACTAGAAGAATAAAACGTTTGACAAAAATTCAACTTAACAGCAAAAATCTCTGCAAGGCTTTCAATATATATGCCGTCTCAGTTCTTGGATACTCGTTTGGATTGGTAGCATGGACCGGCACTAACATTGAAAATCTCCAGTGGAAAACAAGAACCTTACTTACAAGAGCACACACAGTGGAGTGAACAAACTTGCCAAGACATTTAGGTGGAAGAGGTCGAGCGGATCAACGTAAACAACTGGATCGATAAATAAGTAATTTGCGCAATTATTTTCACAGGAAAGCGAATTCCTCAGAAGTTCATAGGGCAGTTTGTAACGCAGATGACTCT
>JAEQML010068199.1:0-18455 GCA_016904865.1 Pissodes strobi | reverse complement strand
TTAAAGAGAGCAAATTTAACTATAAATTTAGAAAAATGCAAATTTTGGCGATCATCTTTGAATTATCTGGGTTATGTAGTCGATAGAAATGGCTTACATACTAGTGAAGAGAAAGTAGCTGCTGTTCAGAATTGTTAAAAATACTACCGAAATTAAAAGATTACTTGGTTTAGTTGGTTGGTACAGACGATTTATTAAAGATTTATCTACAATATCATCTCCTATTACGGACTTACTTAAAGGCAGAAAAAAGGGACAACCAATTAAATGGACAGAAGAGGCTGACAAAGCTTTTCTTGAAATTAAAAAACGTTTAACTTCTGCTCCTGTTCTTGCTAGTCCTGATTTTAACAAACCTTTTTTTATACAAGCAGATAGTAGTGATACGGGGATGGGTGCTGTACTCTTTCAAGAAGAAGAGGGTTTTGAACACCCCACAGCTTATGCTAGTAAAACACTTAACAAGTGCCAACGTAAATATTCAGTTTCAGAGAAAGAGATGCTTGCTCTTATTTTTGGTATCGAACAATTTAGAAGTTATGTTGAGGGGACATCTTTCACTGTAATAACTGACCATGCTGCGCTTATCTGGCTACATAATTTATCTAATCCTGCTGGCAAATTAGCTAGGTGGGCTCTTAAATTGTCTCAATTTGATTTTAAAGTAATACACCGTAAGGGTTCTCTTAATGTAGTAGCTGACGCACTATCTAGGGCAGTACCTATGTCGCAAAACGAAAACAATATTGAGTCTAATATTTCTGTTTTTGATGTATCTAATATTCAGCCTGATAGATGGTATAATGACATGATTTTCAAAGTTTCTAATGATCCGAATTTATATCATACCTTTTGTGTTAAGGATAATTTGTTATATAAGCATATTTTGAATGGCCATGATATAACTAGTAATCTTAATGAATGGAAGTTAGTTATTCCTACTAAAAATCGTAAAGATATTTTGAAATTGTACCATGACAGTGAATGTGCAGGACATTTCGGCATTTCTAAGACATTATCTAGAATTCTCTCTTTATATTATTGGCCTGGCATAAGAAAAGATGTTTATCGTTACGTAAGAAAATGTGATATTTGCCAAGCTAATAAATCTCGGAATTTGTCTTCACCAGGTTTAATGGGGGGTTGTAAACAAATTAATTTTCCTTTTCAAATGTTATCTGCAGATCTTTTAGGATCTTATGTCAGATCAAAACAGGGTAATAGATATGTTCTAGTTGTTGTCGACTGGTTTACTAAATTTATTCTAGTCCATCCAATGGCAAATGCAACGTCAAAGGGTATAATTAAATTTATTGAAAATCAAGTATTTCTAATTTATGGGGTTCCGCAAATGTTCGCGTGTAATAAGGGTCCACAATTTGTCAGTAAAGACTTCAAAAAACTAATGAGTGATTATAGTGTTCAGAAAACGTTTTATAACTTAAGATATCATCCACAAGCTAATCATACAGAACGAGTGAACAGAGATATTGTACGTTGTATAAGATCATATATTCATGATAATCATAAAGATTGGGATTTATGTATTCATAAAGTCGTTCAAGCTATGAGAACGGCTAAACATGAAGTTACAGGATATTCTCCGGCCTTTTTAACCTTTGGTAGGAATGTACCTATTTCTGGGGCTTATTATGGGAAAATTTCTGAAAATAGCACAAATTTGCCATTAATTACTAAAAATAATGAATATGTTAGTGATTTAAGAGATCTACCCAAACTTTTCGTTGACATCAGAAAAAGAATTCAAGGTTATCATACAAAAAATGCGAAACAATACAATCTCAGGAAACGTGACGTATGCTATCATGTGGGGGATAGATTATGGAAGAAAAATTTTACTTTATCTAGTGCTCCTAATGATTATACGGCGAAGTTTGCACCTAAATATATACCGTGCGTAGTAAACAAAGTAATATCTAAAGTTTCATATAATTTGAAGGACATGGATGGTCATGATCTCGGAAATTGGCATATTAGTGATCTGAAAGCAAATTTTTCTGACAGTGACTCAGAGGAAAGTATTAATGACTAGATTTTTAGAGTTGTAGCAACTTATTGTTGTTATTTAAATTATCTTATACTGAATTATCTTATCGGTGGTATCGTTTTCTTACACCATACACGTTAACGGTACAATGGGTTAGTGGTGGGCTCAATTTTACTCTCTGCCTTTTCAATTTTTTGATGGCTTACTCCGTGTAATATTTTTTTTTCCGGAAATATCTAACTTAAAAGATCAGAAGTTAAAGATTCAAAGTGTGAGAGACTTTGTTTATATTTCTTGTTAACGGTTGGAGTGGGCTTTGGAGTGCATTTTTAATTAATGACCCAGTAAACCTATTTTCTTTTATTTCTTTCCAATACCTTCCCTTGATTCCTGCTCGGTGAACTAGACTTTGATCAGCGCAGTTTGTGATTTAGCTATCGAACAGCTCTTATTGGTGCTAGGCCTTTGATGCGCACTTATTGTAGGTGACCTAGTGGAATAAGTGAAAAATAATCTTTTCCTAATATTAAGCTTTAGATTAACGTTAATTCCTAAACAGGGAATTATTTTAGTATCAATTTTTGTCTAATAATTTCAAGAATTAAGTATAAAGGTGACTCTCGAAAATTTTCAATTTCTTTTTCCAATCTTTAAATTTTTGAAAAGTTTGATAACACGTTAACAAACTTTTCTTACCGGGTTAATGGGGAATGCAACGGAATATATGTTAAATATATGTTATGAAATATTTGTCTATTCCGCTCCATTAATTTTACCTATTTATCAATGGTTTTCAATGTTTAGTATATTGATAGGCAGTTCAATGTTTAGTACATTGATAGGCAATGCTTGAATGCTTCCTTAGCTTGACGCCGTGCTTCTTACAACGGTTGTCACGTGTTTTGAACTGGCCAATAAAAAAAAACCGTTGAATTTTAAATGGGTAGAATATACAGTTTTGAAAAATTTCGTCTCATCTTGTGTGAAGACGTCGGCTCGGTAAGCAATAATTATTTTTGATCTTAAAATATCTTATTCATTCTGCATATTGTTCAATAATCCTTTCATACTTTAAATATATAATTAAAAATTGTTTCCAATTCAGTTAGATATATTTGGCTTTTGTATTCCATTTTCAAGTAATTGCGATTTCAACAACTGTAAATTTTTTTTTGGTGACCTTAAGGTTAAATACCGATTTTTTGGTGAATGGTTGCATTTCTTATTGGTCAAATTCGTGGAATTTGATAATGGTTTAATCCAAATTTGTCGAGAGCGGAATTATTTCATCGTTTTAAACGGTCACACACATTATTTAGATATTTTCATTTAGATTTGACGGTATTGTTGGGAGGATTCGCAGAGCAGATTTTATCTTTTCCTGTAAAAGGTAGTAAATTGAATTTGTAGTAGAATTTCTCTGGGTTTTTCGTAGCAATATTGTTAGTTATAGTAAATTTTTCGCTTTTCAGACTTATTTCATTACTTTTTCAGTTTATTTGTAGCTTTAAACTATAATTATTATTGCTTATCGTGTCAACGTTTGATCCATGATGTATCTGTATTGATTTGCTTATTAAAGAGGTTAAGCACGTGTAAAATTACCTGGTTGATTTTTTTTCTTTATCTATAAACATAGTTCCTATCTCAAAGCGAGATAGTAATTATCTTATCTTTATCTTTGATTAATTGAGATGTAATTTACGTCCAATTATTGTTTATATGCCAAGGGCCATCTTAATAAATTAAGTACCTATTTGGAGTCATTAGACTTGTTTAACAGAGGTTATACCTCGTTCTTCCTTTTTTTTTTATTAAAGTCTAGTGATTTTCTATTTGAAGTTGCCGAGAGCCACTGTTGGACAAGTTTCATAATTTTCTTTTAAATTTCTAATTTCAATCATCATTTCCTTTGAATTTCATATCTCTAATTAAAGAAAAGAAATACCTTGAGTAGCAGTAATTATTCATAGTGTCATTTAATCATAATTATCTATAATTTTTGCTGAACTTAAATTGTAATTTAAGTTCTGATTATGTAACCAGTGAATTTTCAAGTTGTTGGTTAAAACCTTGTATATCAAACTGAGGTCCACAGGATATTCCTCTGTATAATTATAATTATAATTAGCAGTGTACACCGGTCTAAGACACCCAGTTCTTTTTTTATGTAAACGTTCAACGTTCCTACAAGACAACAGTCACGCAGATCATTGTGGTGACAGTCGATCCGATAGCAGGCACGTGCAGACAACTGGGAACCATTCCTGGAATGACTGGTAAGCCCTGGACACGCCTATAGCTAGGAAGCTTAGGTACAGGCAGTTGAAGTTTCCAGAGGAGGTCCCAAACGATCACGTGGTTTGCGGATAATAAGAACAGTTGGGAACGTAGGTAACGCGTTACTTATATGAAAGAATTGCAAAGACCTAGATTTTATTTATTTTAAATTTGTCAAACACCAAAGCTAATTTCATTTTCATCATTTTGGTAAATCAAATTCTCAGTAATCAATTGTATTTGATTGCATTTGTATTCTAATTTTAAGTCAATTTTCATCTTTCATTTTTGTAAACTAAATCTTCAGTAATCAAATATGTTCATACCTGCAGTGCACATGGTACCATAAGTTGTAATTTAACGATATAGTTAATATATAGTTGTTTTTAATTTACCTTTTTTGATTTATGGTAAGTGGCGCCTTATAAATTTTAGATCACCAAAGGAAATATTTTAATCCACGCCTTCAAATAAACTAAATAAATTAACTTTTGCTCTATCGTTACAAATTGGTGAATGAGCCAAATAATAAGTTATAAGTACGACTGAGCTAGAAATTCATTACAAATTGGGCAACACTAATTAGTTACAAAGTGGCGCCCAACTTATTAATTAAAATAATTAAATAGTTTAGTTACATTTTGTGATACGTTCCATACCCTTATAGTCTTATACTATAACTGTATTTAAAGGATCTAATAAAATGAGAATAAGTAGGTACCAAAATAACAAACAAATAATTGAATTGGTTGATCTCGACGCGGCCTAAGAATCACAAGGCCCCCCTTTGATATGCTCGTCGTATATGTAAAATCCTTATAGTCTAAGGTAAAATCCATCTAATCAATATGTTGCTTGTTTAGGAGATATTTCATATTTTGCTTGCACACACTCAATTTTCCTAATATGGACATATAGGTGACCAAGCAATCCTGCAGTATTCCAAATGATTTCTCACCAGAGTATAGTATAAAAATTTCGGCACATTACATCCCTGTATACCTTTGCGTTATTGATTGTAGATATGTTCTATATTGTTGTGGCGTATTCATCTTTTATTCAAAATAATAGCCTTTAATACCACTTGAAATGAGTAGGAGAGGATGGAATAGGGCCTCTTCGGTTCTATTAGTTGCCAAACAATAGAATAGAATAGAAATAATCTTTATTTTCAAATGTATGTTACACATAGAAATTGAGTCAAAAAATGTAAACTACAGTTATCTAAAATCGAAAGTATTGGTAAAAGATTAAATCCAAAATAAAGTAAAATAGACTTGAGGAATTGAGCCACTATTTCCAGATCACAGGCAAAAGATAATACATAAAGCAGAACAATCAAGGACGTATTTAGGGGGGTGTCTGGGGTGTTCAAACACCCCCCGAAATTCTCCGAAATTTCAGATTTGTATTATCTTAAATAGAGATAGCAAAAACGTCGACCGGTCAACAGCGTAGACCTTTTTGGTAGCCTGCTGCAGGACTAAAATCAATTGAAAATAAATGGATTGTTTTGGAACAAAAATAAACAAAATTTGCCAGAATCACGTTGCCATAAGTTGGTCTCCATGTGTGATACGTGATGGGTTCAAAATCGTAACGGTCTTCTGAGATTTAAATAAATGGTTGTGTGAACTTTCAGCAGCTATGGATAGCGATACTTCGTCCAAGGCAGATCAATTTTTAAAAGCTATAATTTCTCCAGACTTCATTTTACATGTACAGCTGTAGTTATCTTTAAACATACTCCTCAATTGTGTAAAATGCTGCAAGCTATCGGTTGCGATTTAGTTGAAGCAATGGATCTTATTAATACCATCTATTCAAGTCAGTTAAATGCCTATATGCCTGTAGTAAGTAGTTGTAGTAAAATAATTCAATGCAAATATTCGCTTTTCTTTTAATTGATTATACCTTACCTTCAAGCAAAATCATAAAATTGACTATACCTTACCGTCAAGCATACCGTCCCATCAGCCTAAGCTCCTTTCTACTTTCTAATAAAAGGCAAACATGAAGGCGTAATTTCAAACCGCATGCTAAATGCCCTAAACATCATTAAGAATTGGAGCGAAGGGAAGGGACTCTCCCTAAATCCTAGGAAAACCATTCTTGCCCCGTTTGCAAAAAGAAGGAAACTAGAAATGAGAGCGCCCATCCTACATGGAACACAGTTAACTTTTTCCACCGAGGTAAAATATTTATGGGTCACACTGGACCGTAAACTTACCTGGAACAATCATCTAGAAAACACCATCTCTAAAGCCACAGCGGCAATCTGGACATGCCGCAAAAAGGGTAACCAAACACCAAACAATAAAGTCCACGGTCATCTATGCCTCACTGGTATGGTGGCCAAAAACCCAGCAAGTCACCGCTCGAACCAAACTTAATAAAGTGCAAAGGCTGGTACGCCGGGGAATAAAAGGAGCAATGTCAACGTGCCCTAACGCAGCCTTAGAGATACTGCTGAACATGCCTCCTCTTCATCTCAGCGTGAAGAAGGAGGCATTTACCAGTGCTCACAGGCTATTCGAATATTCGAAATAGGCAAATTAAAGTCTGGAGATTTGACTGGTCACCTGCGCATCTTTGAAGAAATAAAACTGGAAAACGTCAGCAAACCAAGTGACCAAATGACGATCATGTTAGACCTATATGTCCCATTCTCAGTGGTTATTGATATCAAAGCTAGTCTGGGAATGTAAGCAAGCCCTAAAACAACTAGCAACACACAACCAGGCAACATTAATGTGGGGTCCTGGCCATAGAGGCATAGAGGGCAACGAAAAAGACCAACTGTCGTCCTACTGGAGAAACACTCCAGGACTAAGGCAGGCGAAAAGGTTTATCACCATCTCTGCGAAAAGAGCAGAACAGCTCTTAGACACGAACAGAGGACATACTGCCCGGTAAAATACCACCTAAAGACAATAAGCAAAGCAGAAGACCACCAATGCAGATTTTGCAATAATGCAACTGAATCCGCAGAACATTTACTCTGCCAATGTCTAACCCAACTCTGCAAAAGGCTCAAGTACCTTGAAGGAGTACAGGGTGTCCAGTTTTCGTGTGTTTTTCTATGCTAGACCCCTTATTATAAAAGATAGAAAGATGCAGTTTGCGGCTTACTGTTCTATTTTTTTGTGAAACTTTCATTGCCGTAAGCCAAATTTTTACAGCCTGCTTGGTTTGTGATATACGGGGCGAAACTGAAAATCATCATTTTTTCAGTCTCCCCTGTATTTCGATAATTTGATAAGCTTTCGATAAGGCAAAAACGGATTCTGATAGATTTTTTTTATGTAGAATTCAGTGGCGTACTCAGTTTTTTTCCAGGTGTTACGAATTTTTCGATTTTGGCAAAACTGAATTATTTTTTAATGGAACACCCTGTATATTATTTTCTTATCTTACTCGTTTCCTTGAGGGCTTTTAAAAAATATATAATTCTTTGTTTATTTTTAGGAAAAGTTTAAAATTTTACATTTTTCGTAAAAAATATAGGTTTCCTTTGTAGTGAGCCGCCACTGTAAATGAAAACGAAATGTATAAAATTATTTTGATTATTTTTTAGGGTGGGTGGTAACTAAGCTTTAAAATATACTCCTGATAATCGTAATAACATATTTATTCATTTAATTTTTTTTATTACATTGTCTATAATAAGTCATAGAAATTGCTCAAATTGCTCCCCATTATGTTCGAGACACTTTTGACATACTGTTCCGATTCTTCGTAAAGCATTCAAAATCGTCACTGGTCGTCCCTGCAAAAGCCTAAATGTCTGGTGTGTGGCTTCTCGAAGTTGATCAATGTTTTGGTATCGCCTCTTAAAAATTTGGTTTTCTATATACCCCCACAAAAAAAAATCTAATACAGAAAGATCAGGTGACCTTGGTGGCCACCTGACAGGACCATTTGTACCAATCCATTTGTTGGGGAAAACGGCTTCTAAATACTCCCTCACTATTTGGGAATTATGACTCGGAGCGCCATCTTCCTGATAATATATATTATTCAGATGGGCGAGAGGGACATCTTCTAATATTTCCATCGAGGCGTTCTGAATTATAGCAATGTGTCTATTTCCTGTTAAAGTCCCTTCATGAAGAAAATATTTAAGTCTAGTACCAAAAATGAAGCACGACACGCTAAATCCAAAGCGTCCTTGGCGCTCTCTCGGATAAATTACATGCTCGTTTTCTTGACACCAGTGTCTCGAATTATGCCTATTCTGAACCCCAACGCTCGTAAAATAAGCCTCGTCTGACCATACCACCATTCTTTCAAAATGTCTATAGTCTTGCACCATTTGTAGGTACCAATTGCAGAAATTTATTCTACGTTGTGCATCACCGGGGTGCAAATGTTGGACGAGTTTATATTTGTAGGGTTTGAATTTATGTTTCCTAAGTATTAGTTGCGTTCTTGATTTTTTTACCCCCACTTCCTCATAAAGTTTTCTGCCTGACGAGGTTGGATTTTCCGTAACGAAGGCCACAACATTTATTTCGTCTACTTCCCTGTTTTCCTTGTTGTAAGACTTTGGCCTTGGTTTGTTGAATGATCCGTACTCAATAAGGTTAGCTTGGATTTTTTGAAAAATTCTTTTATCTGGTTGCTGTCTCTCTGGATATCTACGAACAATGTAAAGAGATTACGAACATCTGATAATAAATAATGATATTTAAATAGTAATATCACAGCTTATTCATTACCTACTAGCTACTCATCATGCGGCGGCATCCTTTGATTCGGGAAAGTCGAGTGAAAATTTTAGAAGAGGGCCATGACTTAATATTGTTTTAAAAGTCTGGGCATCTGAATAATACTTTTGACAGTTCGGTTAATTTAAAATATGACGTTTTATCGTCTAAAATCCGTTTAAAAACGATTTTAAATGGCAAAATTGTAAAAAAAATCCGAAATTTACGATCTTTCTAGGGCGATGGCCGCAGCTTCGGACGAATTTGTCGTGGATTTTGAAGCGAATATTCATTTTAAATTCAGTTCGCTTCGTGTCATTACATTGCCTGAAAAATCACGAGACCGTGGAACTGAACCGTTCAGGGCACTGCCACGTAGGCGCAGTGCCCGACACTCCAACTTTCCAATTTCGGTAGAGATGAGTAGCTGGTAGAGTATAAGCTGTGGTAATATCTAATTACTAGCTTTTAATATTAATTATTTCTATTCAATGATTGTCAAAATTTACCTGTTAAAATACAGCTCTGAGGCTACATTAGCATCTTCATTACATTGGATAAAACAAACATACATATCGTGCTTTTCGTAATTTTCGAATTTATTATTTTGTGCCATAATAAGCTTTTTAAGCACTATAAATGGCAAAATAAAAGTTCCAAATTAGCTCAGACACACGCCAATATTTAACAGATGTTAAGAAAATTTTAAATGTCGCATTTATATTTTTGTTTTCCGTCATGCATGGCAATCCATGATTGTGCAGTGATATATTTATGCTGGGCGGCATCGTTAGAGGACGCGAAGCTGATATGACTATTTTGAGTATTAAAAAACGTAAGGATATAAATAATAAAGATTTTTTTAAAACAGTATTGTGTCGTTAATTACTGCTCATAAAACCCATATTCCGATAATGCTTATGATATAACGGAGGGCAATTTGAGCAATTTATACGTCTTATAATAAAATAAAAAAATAATGAATAAATATGTCAGTACTATTATCAGGTGTATTTTAAAGCTTAGTGATCACACACTATAAAAAATAAGCAAATTAATTTTACACATTCCTTTTCATTTACAGCGGCAGCTCACTACAAAGAAAACGCATATTTTTACGAAAAATGTGAAATTTTAAACTTTTCCTAAAAATAAACATAAACAATTACATATTTTCTGAAAAGCCCTTAAAGAAACGAGTAAGATAAGAAAATAATATAGAGGGTGTGCTATTAAAAAATCACTAAGTTTGGTCAAAATCTTAAAATCCGTAACTCCTGAAAAAAAACTGAGTACGCCACTGAATTCTACATAAAAAAAATCTATTAGGATCCGTTTTTACGTTATCGACATCTTATCAAATTATCGAAATATAGCGGAGACTGAAAACATTATGATTTTCAATTTCGCCCTGTATATCACAAACTAAGGAGGCTATGAAAATTTGGCTTACGGCAATGAAGTTTTCACAAAAAAATAGAACAGTAAACCGCAAACCGCATCTTTCTATCTTTTCTAATAAGGGGTCTAGCATAGAAAAACACACGAAAACTGGACACCCTGTACAGCTATCACCTCAAGAAATGAGTCAACTACCTTCCAAGAAAATAGCTTCGTTTGGAAGAAGCCTACGTCTCTTGGACACAAATTAAGTTGTAGAGTCATGCACAAAATATCTGTAAAGGTAGCAGTCTCGGGCGACTGAAACTAGCCGAAACGACTCCCTAGCAATTTACAATCTACCTTACCTTAGCTCAAGGATACTAGAAATTCAAAGATTAGTAATTTATGTGGAGGGAGTAAGGCGCTACGCGTCATGTCAAATTTTTTGGGGAACATTGGAGAACCCTGTTGCGTTCACAAAGAATCCGGATTCTTTGTGGTTGCGTTGCAGCACTCGCAATGGATGCAGCGCGAACTATACAAAATTGCGACATATTTCGGAGTGCTGTGAACCGTGCTCAATGGTGTAACATAGGTATCTTTGCCTTACCTTAAAATAAAATTCCATAACAAAAATGGATGTGGCAGCTTGTAAAAATACTCACTAGTAGTGTCATTTTTATTTATAACATTATGAAGAATTTTCATGCATCCGTGAGCGCTCTGATCTGATTGATCTGAAAGTGGCAGCTGTATATCGTCGGCCATCGCATGGCAGATTCATGAAAATTCACTTTTTGGTGATATTTAGATATTTTATGTAAAAACACCCACCGAAAAAAAATCCTGGCTACGGCCCTGAGAACAATGTTACAAGAAGCACACACAATGAAACTTATATACACTTAATTAAATTTGTTAAAAAAATCTGTTATTTCATAAGGACTGATATAAATTAGCAATGTTTCTACTATATCCTTAAATATATTAATTGAAGTAGCCAACTTGACCTCATTTGGTAAAACATTAAAAAATAAACCACCCATTTGTTTCGTAAGGTCCATTTGCAAATATATATTTTTTATCCGATCGGACGAAAAACTATACCTTTCCGATGTGTTTTCTCATCGTAAAAGTCATGATTCCAGTATATTGTATTCGTTGCTTGGCAACATGCAATAACTGTACGTACAACATTTCCGTCCTAGGCCGGGAATATAAAATTTCCTTGTTTGTCAGATCTGACGTTTATGAAAAGCAAGATTTAGCTGTGGTTTCCCTAGTTACGTAATAAATTCCAAGTTCGCTCGATTCAAAACTTGCTATTATGTTGAGTTTAAATTTAAAACACCGTTTTTATTTAGAGTAATATTATGCTCTATTTTTATAAATACGTATTATACCTAATTCCGATCGGATAAAAATAGTATGTGCAACTCGTAGGAAAAGCACATTCCTGGACTCCTGTGTTACTGGCTTCGGCTACGCCTCGTCCAGCAATTACCACAATCGTCCAGGAATGTTCTGCTTTTCCTCCTTGTTACACAATATACTATTTTTTAAATGACATATTTTTCCTGACAAAGCAAAGCAGCTCGTAGATATATAAGCCCGTGAAAGTCAAAAAATTTAGCTCTTTAAAAGCCCCGCGATAAGATTCCATAGGTTTTAATTTTTTAATAATACGTACAGCATATTTTTGTATTATAAAATCCTATTTACATTCATTTACAATGAATTATGCAGTAATTTAAGCGAGAGTAAATCAAGTTTTCAGAATCGTCTCACTACACTGACCATACATTGATCTCAGCCCAAAACAATCTGATGACAGTTTTTTACACAAATGATCGATAATCAATGATCAATTAATTATCAATACAAAAACCCAAAAGCTGTCCCGAGAAGTATCTAGCTGTTTGTCATTCAAAGTAATGTAGGTATTCAACATCAAGATTTGACCGAATCGATCGAAAGATCAGTTTTTTCGGCGTTAACGACAAGTATGTTTTTTTTTTTTCATTCATTTACTGACCTTAGAAAAGACTAGGCCGCCAACCGTCCCTACAACATCACGATTTGAAACCTTGATTAGTAAATTTGCATATGACATTAAAATGACAGGTTAGTTCTTGGATTCCCCATTGAAGTCATTAGCATAAATTGTAAACAGTAAGGGCCCAAGTACCGACCCCTGTGGTATGCCAGCAGTTAATTCTGCGATGTTGGAGTAAATTGGACCATTATCGGAGCACATTTTGACCCGCTAGGTACCACCCCTGACTCAAACCTGCGCAGAGCTATACCTCTAATACCACAAAATTGTAGCTTCTTAAGTTGCATATCGTGACTCAGGTCAATAAAGAGTGCGACGCCAATTTCCCCTCTATCCAATATTGTATTTACTTAACAAAGAAATAAGAATAGTGCTGTTTTCAAACTTTTACCCTTTACTCTTTACAAAACCGTTTTGTGATAAATGAATAATATTATACTTTTTGAGAAACAAGTAGAGGTCATTATAAATACATTTTTCCTAGATCTTGGAAAAGGTATTGAGAAGACTTATGGGGCGAAAATTTATAACATTGGTCGGACCACCTTTCTTATATTATTACCTAATGACATAACCAATGCTAACCTTGAATTAAAATACAACACCGCTCTTAAAGAACTTTCTTATACACAATTCAAACCACTCCTCAACCTCAAGGATATGCGTATTTTAGTAATCGGCTATAGCGTAAATTCATTAGTCTTTGGCTAATATACATTGTTATTGTTTTACCGAAGTGCCATCTTTATCATCTCTTCTCACTTGACGTAGATCGATCCCTAATCTGAGCTATATATCCTGCACGCCAACCAAGGCGTGGCGTCACGGATTGCCGGTCATGGCAATATAGGTAAACGAGACTTGGAATATTAAAATTCAGATCAATATATCTGCAATAATCGGTATATAAGACAATGTGGGCCTTCTCTCTGTACCAATCAGTAAGCAAGACAATGTGGTCTGGCTTTATTAATGATTTGAAAGTGGTCTGGCTTTATTAATGATTTGAAAGTGGTCTTGAGAAAGAGCAAGAAATTACGTATTTTCCAAACCTAAATAAATATTATACTCGATCAGTAAGGTGCCACCCATCGTAACAGATTACCATGAATCTTAATATTTATTATAAGCAAGAAAAAGGGATAATTGTATCAAAGGCTGTATGTCAAAAATTAAACGCATAACATGTCAAAAGTTGAAATACTTACTTATCAAAAATATGAAACCTTGCTGGTATTAAAACCCTCAGATTGTTTTGTTGTACTGCTTCAAAATTTTCATGTTTCATATAATTAGCAAAAGAATTAATGAACGTGGATTTCCCAACCCCCGACTCTCCAAGAAGTAAAATATTAATTTCTTTTGGCGGATTTTTCATGTCACGATTTGGATTCCAGGAAAGTGCTCGTTCAGGATTATTCTCTAATTCCAGCGATTGTGTCTGTATAACCAATTCATTTTCCTGAGACTTTATTTTGCTTGATAATTCCACAGATGTATCATGCCATGGCAGAGCCTTGCTATCAGTAGGTTCCTCATTTGAGTCACTACTCTCGTCATCGGCAGGTTCATAAACACTCATATTCTGAAAATAAAATACTTAATGAGGTATTGAATCCTATTGAACTATATCTGTAAATGTGCAAATCCAAAGTAAACCATCTAAGACGAACCAGTACATGACTTCAAAGTTTGTTAAATTCCCTTATAGAATATAATAATAATTTGCAACCAAATGTTATATTTGGACGTATTAATCTTATCTAAATAGCATAAATCGGTTTGTACATACTGCGTCGTCTTACGGTCGATCGAAATTACTCATAAAACGTTTTATGACCGGACGTTTGAAACAGTTTTTTCTCTAAAACAGAGTTTTATCCAAGATACCGAAACAGAATTTTTGCACTTGACGCGCGTTTTGCTAACCATATTAGCATCATCAGGAAAAGATTAAAACTAAACTTAAAATCTACCTAACTCTCATTTATACTAACTGTTTGGTTATTCAAGCGTAACCAAAAAGAACCAATCCTGGAATCCTACTAGTCACGCTCGATCAACCAATACTATGGACTATACGGAATAGGCCGCCCCCTATCTCCATTTAAACTACTGTAACAAGCAAATTTTGGAGAGGCGACGTGCGACGTTCAAATAGGCGAGGACGTGACAACCCTGGAAAACGAAGCAGTAGAATCGAATCGGTGTTATATAATACGGAGTATATAGATAGATTAGAAATAAGGCGTAGATATAGTTATTGTACGATAGCAAGAGTCGACTCATGGCGTTATGTAATTATGATGACTATACTGGCGAAGCTTTAAGGTGTAAGGCGGAAATATTAGTGGCTGTATAATATTGGCGAAATAAAACGTGTTACCAAAAAAACTAATCGTTTACAGATCAGAAGTCGGGATAACCTACGTATTGTGTTATTGATTGTGGAGAACGGTGAAATACGCGATTTCGGCGAGTTAAATCGCAGTGGCAACTTCTTCTTTTTTTTGTGAGTGGCGATATCACAAAAACTCATAACAAAAGGCGGGCGTTTGTTGCTATCCTTGACAGTGGATTGACATTTGGCGATTTTTCAGATATTTACGATAATAATAAACAAGTGTGTGCTAATTAATTAGTGATTATTGTAAAAATTGTGGCGTATTTTAACTGTGTTTATTGGCATTGGTGTTTAAAAGGCGTTTCTCAAGTGATTTCCTATGGAGGAAGGCAGAAGTGACGAGTTAGAGCTCGATTACGAGTTGGAATTAAGCGACGGTGACCACGGCGAAGGCGATTCGGCGATGGAAGACGAAACAGTCTCCATGGTATATAAGCTGTTGAAAGGCGGTTTGGCAACTAGTATCCAGCAGATTGTGGTGGCCGAAATGGCAAGGGCGGCCAAGCAAAAGGCGACCGAAATGGTAAAGGCGACGAAACAAAGGGCGGCCGTTGGTACTGGCGGTATCAAGGGCATCAGAAAAGGCGATAAATCAGGTGAGAGCGCTCCTCAGGCGGTAGTAGAGCATGCTTGTAGCGATAAGGCGGACTCCGCTTGCAGTTTGGGCTGTATGGGGTCAAGGGCAAGGGCAGGCGGCGACATTCTTGACCCTTTCGATCCTGACAGTCAGGACTGTAACGTAGTCAGGTGGTTGAGCGGGGTTGATGAGTTGGGCGATATTCATGAATGGTCGAACTGTGAGAGAGCGTATTTTATGCAGGCGAAATTGCAAGGCGTAGCAATGGGCTGGTTTAATCGACTCAATGAATATGACCTCTCATGGGAAGACTGGAAGGCGGCTCTTAGGAAGGCGTTTCCTAGAGTGCATGACTTTGCTCAGCTGCTCAAGGAGATGATAGCGAGGGTTAAATTGGATGGCGAAACCATGACCCATTATTATCATGATAAAATGGCGTTGATCGAAAGGTTTGGGCTGTCAGGCACAAAGGTGCTTTTGTGTCTGATTGACGGTCTACCTCTCGATCTACAGGCGAATGCGATGGCATTTAGTTGCTTTTCCCCTGGCGACTTGTATACTGGCTTTCTGTCCTCTTTTGACAGATATCGGCGTCCATCAACCGATATTGTGGAATTGGAGGGGTAAGGAAATCCAGGATCATGCGCAGGCGAAGGCGACGAAGACTTTGCGGTCTTCTGAGGCGATTCTCAAATTGAGAGAGGCGTTTGGCGAATTTTGGGTATCCAAGGCGTACTATTTCCAACTGCTGGCGCGGGCTGGCGTTTACGAGCAAGGCGTTTGCTGACTTTTTGGCGAGGCGAGGTGTAAAACACCGAGGGCGAAAGGTTAGGTTGAAAGGTGCATGCGAGTGAGTCTGACTGGCGAGGTGCAAAGGGCGAATGGTCAGGTTGAAAGGTTCATGCAAGTGAGTTTGACGGGCGAGGTGCAAATGGCGAATGCTCTGTTGGCGAAAGGCGAGAGCTATGGCGATTTAAGGTCCAAACTTCTTATTGAGATAGCAAAAGGCGAGTGAGAACCTGACAAAGGCGTAAAGTAAAGGTGATATTCGATAAAAGGCGTAAGGTTGCAACCACAGGCGAAACATTTAGGGTAGGCGATTTGGTGTTATGGCGAATGGACAGATTGATAAGATCTGGTCGATTTACTGGCGAGTTAAATTAATGAGGGCATTAATTGTTGCAGGATGGCCGAATGTAACAAGCAAATTTTGGAGAGGCGACGTGCGACGTTCAAATAGGCGAGGACGTGACAACCCTGGAAAACGAAGCAGTAGAATCGAATCGGTGTTATATAATACGGAGTATATAGATAGATTAGAAATAAGGCGTAGATATAGTTATTGTACGATAGCAAGAGTCGACTCATGGCGTTATGTAATTATGATGACTATACTGGCGAAGCTTTAAGGTGTAAGGCGGAAATATTAGTGGCTGTATAATATTGGCGAAATAAAACGTGTTACCAAAAAAACTAATCGTTTACACTACTCTTACAATTACTAATTTCCATACTTTCATATGCGTCTAATAATCTCCTATCAGTTATATTATGAATGAATTTTCAATTTTTAATTGTTATTCTATGATTATTATCAAAAGCATGCTCGGCAATACTTGATTTCTCTTTTCTACCATACTTTAAATGAGCTATGTGTTCTTTGAATCTCGTTTGTATAGATCTTCTAGTTTGCCCAACATATTTTTGGTTACAATTCATGCATCGAATTTCATATATTTTACTTCTTTCTAATATTTCAATTTTGTCCTTTGGACCACCTAATAATTTTTTAATGTTAAACTGAGTTTGGTATAGGTACTAATTTTAATCCTACTGTAGTATAACGTACCCGGGTCGATTCAAAATAGTTGAATCAGATAAGTAAAATTGTGTTTTGCCTTTATTTTGCCAATGATCGTCAAATTAAATTAAAAAGAAGTGGACTAAAAATAGGACCAATACCTACGTTGTGTTATTATCTTGCACAATTTTAATCACTCATTATGCGCGTCAACGAGACACAATTAGGGAAACTTGAGGGAAAGGTGCGTCATGTAAATTAAACCACAGATTCCTAGTATGCCTAATTTATTAAAAAAAAGCGTGCCGGACTCAGCCTGGAATTCATGAGGGGAAAGAGTACGGCAGAGAAACCCTCGATCTAAATTCCTAAACCGAATTATGCTGTATAATCTATTAGTATAATAATTAATTAAATTACTGTCTCCCGTACCACAATTCGTAGTTCCACACTTGTAACAATACATTTAAAACTGAAGAGGTTTTTGTTAGTTAACCAGACGCCGCTGGTAGGTACTGAGGTCCTGGATTACGGAGGCTACCCAGCTATTTAGTTGCAAATATGGGACAATACCATAGTATAGTTTGATACTTATCTCTAGAATGATCATTATATTTATAACTAGGATATTCTCCCGTCAGGGTAGGAAATGGTTAGTATAGATTCATCAAGGCCCTTGTGTACTCTCTCACTCATTCTAATATTAAAACCCTAGCACGAAAAGACAGCAAATAATACATTTTATGTTTTCACTTAAAGCAGTGTTGTTCACCGCATAACACGATTTCATTAAATATATACACAGGTTATGCCATCAAATATGAATTATCCATGAAAATAGAAGAAATATTTATGCAAATTATGTTTATAACAATATCCAAATATATACACGTTATGCCATCAAATATGAATTATCCATGAAGATAAAGAAATATTTATGCAAATTATGTTTATAACAATATCCAAATATATACACATGTTATGCCATCAAATATGAATTATCCATGAAGATAAAGAAATATTTATGCAAATTATGTTTATAACAATATCCAAATATATACACATGTTGTGCCATCAAATATGAATTATCCATGAAGATAAAGAAATATTTATGCAAATTATGTTTATAACAATACGAAAATGTATACACATGTTAGGCCATCAAATATTAATTATCAATAAGATTCGTAGAAATATTTATGTAAATTATATTAATAACAATATGAAAATGTATACA
>JAEQML010068198.1:0-18457 GCA_016904865.1 Pissodes strobi | reverse complement strand
AATTTCATATTAAAAGGTCTTATCTAACGTAATAGCTAGAAATCGGAAAATAAGCCATATATTCCCATATACTCCATTAGGTTAAATTCAAATCTACGAACCGTCTGACGTCATGTGCAACTGGACGAATTTGGAACGGCGATTTAGCATATCTTGTATTCTTTGTATCATGGGCGTTGCCATTGATATTATCAAACAATACGATATCGGTGATTCCCTCAAATCGTTGTTGACAGTGATGTGACACTAGTAAACCATTAACTAACCTATAATAATTATAATTATCGTTTGTGTGTTTGTATAGGGTCTTATAGGTATATAAATATTAATATTTTAATATATTGAAAGGAATAGAGGTAAGTTGTAATATTAATGGTTTATGTTTGATGTTTTAATATATTTATTTCATTTGTTACATATTTTATGATACAAATAAGAAATATTTTATTTGTATATTTTGATACCTTTTTTAGTTATTATTACGTCAGAGCGTAAAAGTAATAATTTCTGGAATTACTCTAAAAAGGAAAACCAATTTTCTGTGTCTTGTAAAAAGTGCCTAAAAATACATCAAATATGCTTAAGCATTTGAAGGTCAAAAAATTAAATATACCTACACTCACATTTAATTTCCGTATTAATAAAATGTGTAGTGTAAGGTAAAACTAAACACAAATTGTTGGACATCCATACTAATGTTATAAAAGCTAAAGTAACTTTAAGTGTATATTGTCGTTTCACGCTTAGCAGATTTTGATAAAATCTGTCAATGTAATAGACTATTCTGGGAAAGGAGATAGACAACCGTGCCTCCTAGATGAGGAAAAATTGCAATACGATTCGGGGTGTTTAACAATAAAAAATATCATCATATTACAGTGACTTTATACACTGTACATCATATTACAGTGACTTTATACAAGTCACTGTACATCATATGATTACGCGGCACCGTCTATGTAGAAATCGGTGAACCATAGATGTTCGCGCGGCGCCCTCTATACAAAAATTTGCAATTTGAGATCCTTTACACAAGTAGAGCACTATGTAAAAATCGACCTCTCCTATTGGGCCATCCATATCGTATTACAATATGTCTTCGTGATGCAATCTATTTGCCGCAAGAGCTCTCGTGGTCGAGAGGTTTAGATGGTTGGGTCTCACCTGGACGGCCCGGGTTCAAACCCCGTTGTTTTTATTATTATTATTTTTTAAAGATTATGTTTCTAAACAGTTTTTTGCTTGATTTTGGGTATGTCATGGGTTAGCCCATGGTTAGTTTCCTTTTCTTGAGCCCCGTAGCGAGCGAAGCGAGCGGGCGATTTTGCGGATCGACCAATAAGAGAGGCCGGTTTTTTACTTAGTGCTCTACTTGTGTATAGGATCTTAAAATACAAAGATTTGTCACCAAAATTACCACTTTTCTTTATTTCTGCTTTTTTTTAATTATTACGTTAATGTTTATGCCACAGTACACGGAAAAAATAATAATGGATTAATAGTCTCTGGTTTATGCTTTATGTTTACAGTTTAAATGCCCGTAAGTTGTTTGTCATTTCTTGTAATTGTGTACAATAAAAATGTTTTTTTTAATTATATTTCTTTAATTTTGTTATTAGTATAGCAATTGAAAATTAGAATAACTAATTCACGAAGACCCGCTTAATTGTAAATTGTGGCATTATGACTGTCTCGCGAGAGTAATGATTTTATTTATTTATTTATTTAATTTAAATTTAGCACAGTACAGGCATTGCCCAAATGGTACATAACGCGACTTAATATATAAACACACAATTAAGCAATATACATTAAAAAATTTAAAACACACAACAAATGTCAATACATAACACACAATAAATACACATGATATTAACTAACAAAAACACACTACTTTACTTGTATTACTAAAACCAGTCAAAACAGTTAAAACTAGACAATAGATGATATAGGAACCAAACGAATGTACAAAAACTAGCGAAACTCCGAAGAACGATATATAAGAGATCTAGCTTCACGCTTAAACGTTAGTATTGAAGAATTTATATTAAAGTTTATGGGTTAAAATCTATTTAAGTAATCCATGATTCGATTAATTGGTGCGTTCCTTCCAACATCAGTTCGATAGGGTCGCAGGGAAAATGATTCAAGCTGTCTTGTAGGTCGTGCTGGGACGCGAAATCTAATCAGGCCCAAAAGTTCGGGACAGTCTATCAAGTTGTAGATGATTCTATGCCCAAATGACATGTTCAGTTTAATTCTTCGTGTCTCCAGTGAATCAATGCCAAGTATATTGAGGCGATCTTTGTAAAGCATATTCGATTTGTCTGTTTAATTTAAAAGGAAGAAAATTCACTGGACTGCACCCTCTCAATACGCTTGACATGAATCTGGTATAGGGGCGTCCATACGACACAACAATACTCAAGATGGCTCCTGACCAATGCAGAGTATATTGCGTTAAGTGCCACAATATCTTTAAAGTCCCAGCACTGCCGCATAATGAATCCTGCCATTTTAAAAGCCTTCGCAACGACGCTGTCAATATGCTGAGTAAAACGCAGCTCGTTATGAAATACAACTCCAAGATCATTAATTACAGTCACCCGCTGCAGTTGTATCCCCTTGATCGAATATGGGTGGTCTATAAGCATTTTTTTCCTTGAAAACGATATAATCTTACTTTTCGTAGTATTTAGAGTCATTGCGTTACTTGAACACCATTCAACCAACTCATCAATTTCGCTTTGCAGCTGCATGCAGGCCCTATCGTTGGCAACTCTACAATAAATCTTTAGGTCATCAGCAAAGAACAAAAAGTGACACTTCTTGAATACACCGGCCAAATCGTTTATGAAAAGCAGGAAGAGCATTGGTCCAAGATGTGATCCCTGCGGAACTCCGGAGTACACGGTAATATCCCTGGATAAAAACCCTTTAAACTTTACATTCTGTATACGGCCCATCAGGTAGCTACTCAACCAGGATAGTAGAGGGTTACCAATACCATAGTTTTTCAATTTATTTAAGAGAATTCTATGGCTAACCACATGAAAGGCTTTTTGGAAGTCAAAATAGACCGTGTCCACCTGCACAGAAGCATCCAGTGCACTTGCAAGATAACTACTGTACACTGCCAAATTCGACTCACACGACCTCCGAGATAAAAATCCGTGCTGATGATCTGATAGAACATTGCGAAAAGAAGGTGATACAATATCAGTGACCAGTGAATCCAACACCTTTCCAAAGCATGATATGCCAGATATGGGGCGATAGTTGGTTACATCTGACCTGTCTCCGCTCTTAAAGATGGGGGTGATTGTGGCCTTCTTCCATATCGTTGGAAATATTCCTGATTGCAAGGAGCATTGAAAGATAATGCTCAAGGGCATGGCCAGGGTAGGACTACAATTTTTTACAAACACGGGAGCTATCCCATCGGGCCCAGCAGCCTTGTTTACATTAAGCGTTGCCAACTTTTCAAACACCGAATCGGTAGTCACCTCTACTTCACATAAATTAATGTTGGTTCCCAAAAGGTTCGGGGAATTGTTAATGGAAGCACTATCGTTGGCTTTATAGACAGACTGAAAATACTCGGCAAAAAGATCTGCCATCATATGAGGGTCAGAACCTATGACACCATTGTACCGCATCTGCTCAGGATATCCAGACAAACATCGTTTCGACCGCAGGTAGGACCAGAAGGATTTAGGGTTCCTAATAAAGTTTTGCTGTGATGAACGAATGAACGCATCATAGTCCCTTTGAATACTCAGTTTGGCATGGGTTCTCAAGTTTTTATATTCCTGATCCAGCCGAATCACTCGATGGCCGTTCTGTCCCTTGATTCTCTTAAGTCTGTCTAAGGTTTTGTTTTTATCTTTTATGAACTTGACCGTTTGTTGTGAGAAATAGCTAGGAAATTTAATGTCGTGGCACAGTTTTTTAGGTACATACATATTAATTACAGTATATATGGTGTTGTATAAGTACTCAATTTTAGCGTCAATGGTTGCTAGTGGTGAGTTGAGCACTTGCCAGTCAGCTTTCTCTAAGTAGTTGTTAATTTTGACATAGTCGGCCTTAAAAAAATTTAAAGTAGGTACGTTCTCATCCTGCATGCAAATTGATTCGACATCGGAAAAATTAACTATCAATGCAGGATGGTGCGCGTCCGTTGACGTCAGAGGTTGCTTACACTCAGACAGCGATATGTCTTGGCAGTTGGAAAAAACAAGGTCCAATATTACTTTATTACAATTAGAAACGTTGTTGATTTGTTTTAAATCGTAGAAACACACGCAGTCATAGAATAATATTTCACGGTCATTACTTGAAATGAAAATTGAGGAGATTTCGGTATTTAAATCGTTCATGAAACCAGGAAAATCATCAGAAATTGGATGTTCTCTTACATCTATCGGTTTTGAGTTTCTTGTGTAGTTAGGCAAATTAAAGTCTCCAAGAATTGTAACCCTTGAGTCAATTTTCCTGTCCATAATGTAACTCACAGAGCCAATATGTTCTTCATAAACTGATAATGGCGACGAAGGAGGTATATATGCACAACAGAACACGTAATGCATACTGTCAACGTCCACACCAACCCACAGTTCCTCTACGGTATTATTAGGTACGGAGTAGATGGTAGATGTGTATGATGCCCTGACTGCTATGAGCACTCCGCCACCCCTTTCTTTGCCTGTCTGGATGGTATTACGATCCTTTCGGTAAACCACAAAGTTGCTCGGGAAAAGTTCCTCATTTAGAATAGACTCATTAAACCATGTCTCTGACAAAACAACTGCGTCATAATCGGAGTTTACCATTTCGTTATAGAACTGAATTGTTTTAGTGCGTAGACCCCGGGTGTTCTGGTAGTACACTTTTAAGCAATTTACGTTGTCATCGTCTGAACTGGATCTTGGCAAAAATTTGGTGGAGATTCAGGAGCAATCATCATATCGCTTTTGTGAATATTTAAATTATCGGATGTTTTAAACCAATTTTTAATTTGTCCGCTGATGTAATAAATAAGAGCTCGTTTTGCGTTAGAATTTGGCTCTGCATGCCGGTTTCTGTCATTCACCGCTGTAAAATTATCGAAGCTAAGAAAAAGGGATTTATGTTTACTATTAAATACTCTGTTGTATATAATAAAGTCAGCATCCAAGATAAATTTGTTGAGAATCTGTCTATTACGGGCATATGGCGGTCCAACTATGATAAGATTTGTAAACTCCATGATTTTAGAAAGTCCATCCAAAGTAGCGCCACTGACGCTCGTTCCTTGGGCAGCATTTTCTTTACCTGTAAAGAGTATCACGAAATCATTTTTGTTAAAATTTCTCGTTAAAACCTCGACATCATTCATAAAATCATCCATCAGAGCGTTGCTTCTATACTGACAATTTATGTCAAATCCATTTATTAAGTGCTTTCTGACCATAAGACCTGTTCCCATTGCACTCGACTTGCTTCCATAAATTAAAATTTGTGGCTTCCTAACCTTCTTTGGCGCTTTCTGTGTTGCGTTCTGGTGTTTGGCAGGTTCGTTTGATTGACTCTGGTGTTTATTAATTAACTCAGTTGGTCTCATCTGCTTGAGCATATGGATCTCGTCTCGTGCATTAAATAATTCTAAGTTGCACTTTTTCAAATCGTTAGTGAACACCTCATTATCTTTCGTGAGAGTTTCTATGCTTACCAACATTTTATTTTTAAGCGTGTGCAACTCATTTATATCCGACTTTAATTTGTTCTCTCGTTCTTCTATTTCTTTTAAATTTTCCAACAAAATTTTATTTTGTTGCATTAGCCTAAGAATCTCGTTGTTTAACTTTTTCATTTCTTCTTTTTGGCTGCTAATTTGATTAAGATACTCGTTTTCAGCATTCTCGACGACATCTTGATAGTTAACACTCCTACGCTGTAACCGTTGGATATGTGTTTTCTTGTCTTGATTATCTTTAGTTAGTTCATCAATTTCCTTTTTTAGTTCACTCGAGACTTCTTGAAGCTTGGCATTCAATTTTTCTATATGAATATCTTTCTTTTTGTTTGATGATTTGACTTTTTCCAGTTGCTCAATTAATACTTTCATTCTTTGAGCGTCCTTGACATAGCACTTACAGCTGGAACAACAAAAAACTATCTTCCTTTGATTTAGCGCTACTGCATGGGCTTCGGTAGTACTTATTTCAGCGCAGTTTTTACAGATTACTGAATTACAAATATCGCACGGGGAGCCAAACAATTCATCCGCATTTGGTCTTGGTTTAAAAACACATACTATTTGACAGTTTATACAAAGCAAAGACATTGTTAAAATTCAAAATAACTCTTACAGATTAAAATAGGAACTAAAAATAGCAGAGAACGCTTAAAAGAGTAGGAACATAACTCTTACAGATTAAAATAGGAATTAAAAATAGTAGAGAACGATTAAAAGACTAGGAACTATCGTCAACTTCAATCGGTGTAAAAAGGACTGAGACACTACCACCTACTCAGTTCATTTTGGCTGCCATCAAGGTAGAATGTTACAAATGCAAACTCCAACGCCATCTAGTGTAGATGGCGTTAACTCGAGAGATTGCATTCGATGTCTTCGTGAAGCAATCAATTTCGAGCAAGAGCCCTCGTGGTCGAGAGGTTTAGATGGTTAGGGGTGAATTGGGCGACAATCGGCGGCAGCCCGGATTCACACCTCGTTGCTTTTTTTATTTTTTTTACGGTTGTTTCTAAACAGTTTTTCTTGATTTTGGTTATGTCTTGGGTTGATTTTGGTTAGCAAACAGTTTTTTTCTTGAATTTGGGTATGTCTTGGGTTACGTTTGGGTTAGCATCTGGTTAGTTTCCTTTGCTAGAGCCCCCGTAGCAAGCGGGAGTGAGCGAAGGGCCGTGCGAAAAGTGAAATATCATTTATTGTTATAGATACAGCAGCTTGCATGTGCTTCCGCAAATACATTCACAAATAATCCCTCTTCTTTGAATGAATTTGACGTCTGTATCCGCATTTGTAACATTCGACCTTGACGGCAGCCAAAATCATTACTGTCGTGAGACACTCGTCACGAATTACATGCACCGTTCCACATTCCACCATTCGAACACTCCAACCCGGTGTCCTGCATGCGTTTGCCGCGTCCTGTAATTTTAAGGTTAGATATAGATTATATTCGCGGAAACACATGCAAGCTGCCGTATCCACTATAACACGGTTCTTAACTCAAATTTCTTATCGTTAAACTAATATTTCACTTCACGCATGGCCCTCCGAGCGGGGGCTCAACTAACAGGAACTAACCCAATGCATACTCAAAATCAGGGAAAAAAATTTAAAAAAAATGCAGTACGACTTATACCTTTTTCATGGAGCAGCAGTACGATATTCAATAACACCGGGTTGGAATGTTCGAATAAGGGAGAATGTAACGGTGTCACTGGACGCAAGTGTACTCGTACTCGGTACCTAATAGTATTGTCACGAATTGTATTTTTTATCTGTGACGCCACGCCTTACTTAGCGTGTAGGAGAGTAACTCAGATTTAGGAACGCACTACGTCAAGTTGAGAAGAGATAATAAAGGAGACACATCGATAAAAACAGTAACAAGTTTATTTACAAACAAACTTAACAACGGTTAGACTGTATACTAATAAAGGCGTGTTTAATATTATAGATGAATTAAGAGTTTACACTATACTCAATTAATATGAAATGCATGTCTTCTCGAGGGAGGCTTAGTTCAAAGTTTGTCTAGCAAACGACGTCACTATTTTAATAAAGTTTATGTGAGCGGAGTTGTCTTTTATTTAGGTATTTGTTCTGATATTTATAAGGTAAGTCTTTTAAGTTTATCACAAATTGCTAAGGCACTTTCACTACTTTTTAAAACTCCCCAAAAACTATCCCTTTACCGGAAGTCCTGATACTTCACAAATTCGACTCTCTCTTATACTTTTAGTAGCCCCTAAATGCCGTATACCTGTGCATACGTTCATCCAGGTTAGGTAAGGACCTGACAACCTTATACCTGTGCATAAGTGTTCTCAGTTATGGGGGTTGTGGGATAGAACAGCTAGAAGTAGACGTACCTGTGTACTGCCTCGCAACTAGACTGAGCGGTTTGAGAGATCCGAAAGCCTGATTAACTTGGCGTTTGCCTGCGTATTTATATGTTACAAAATGCTGATGGCTGCATCATTAAGGATTAAAGTCGCTCCCGTCGACCGCTCAAGTTATTTATAATTAACAGTGAATGTTTATATAACATTTTCAAGTTCAAGTTTAAACTTACGACAGGGTGATATTTAATTAATGCTTTTAAGTAGTTCACACATTCCCCCTCCCTGATAACGTTGGTCCCGACCGTTTTAACTTGCCTTATTTGCTTTAAAAGAGAGAAAACCGACCTCAATTCGAGAAGCCATACTGTATTGCACCTAATTTTATTATAATTTAATATATATTTCGTCAATGGACTTGTTCTGGCTTAGATCCACCCATTTCCACTTCATGTAGTAAGTTCTTGTGTGGTTTGCCTCGCTCTTTGTGCTAGTTATAGGTACATGTAACAAAAGAAAAATAGTATATTAACAATGTTATAATCTTATCGTATGTTTCTTATTTGTGACGTTTTTAGTTGTCTTATTAACAAAATCTTAATTTGTTAAACTCGGCTTTTTACTAGAGATGTATTATTTCAAAATTTATTTGCTTCTATGGCCAATAACGTTTTACGTCTTAGTATTCATTGTATTAATAAAGCAACTACGTGACCAACGTATTATTTAAATACGGTTCTGTCTTTAACTTATTACTAATTGTATATGATAAAAATTCTCTTGATTTCATATCTTTAAGCTTATTGATCTATTATACCTTATATCTAGTGCAAACCTATCCGTTTTCATAGCCTCGCTTTTCTTCCTTATACTTGCTTATAATGCCATTTTTAAAACTTGATTTTTATGTCTATGGACAATAAATTGTCTCTTATATGATATCCCCTCTGTTAAGATGCGTCCATCCCAACAGAAGTGATCTTAATTCATTTTCTTTATATCGCTTAATTTTCGGGAATAGTTGGTTAAATGGGGCTTATATATAAAGATAATGAATTTTCCATGGCGTTAAAAATCAACTTATTGCGGCTCTGTCTTAACATAAAATACCTATCCTATATTAACAATATTACGTTATGTTAAACGTATGTATGTAAATCCCAAAAGCCGGTTCTGTCTATATTTTATTTAATCATTGTTATTTTTAAATCCATTATTTACAAATTTATCAAAACTATATAGTATATAGACTGTCCACTTTATGTATAAAATATTTGCTAGCAGCATTATAACAGTTTATTGACTCAGTTAGGTATATTTCTTGACCTATCGAAAAGTTGCTGATATTGGTATATCAAATGACTCAATTTATTTTACTTGCCGACTTAATTCAACATGCTAGTTTTAGAAATTATGCAACATATCATATTTATGACTTTATGAATCTTATTATTTTCTCAAGTTATTGACTTGCAATGCGATCTTGTGTCACTTTATAATAATGATATTCAAATTACATTTACAGTACACATGATGTAAATTAGCTTTAATAAACGAAAATAATACGTTACGCTTTTAGTGACTGAATAAGTCGTTGTTTGTAGATTCCTTCGCTGTCGGACGTTCCATTTAAGTAGTTTGCTTTTGTGTTGCGGACTGCTTGTTTACGCAAAGCCTGGTAGATGGCGCTCTTAGTTGGCCCTTTTGGTTTCGTAGCAGATACAAGTCGTAGTCGTAGTGGGTTCTTTCAGTTCTTTGTTCCTTGAAAGGCGTGGTAAAATGGCGTCGACTTGATTTGCTTCTTCGTGTGTAGGCATTGGATGGGCTAAAGAATACAATCAAATATAAGTATCGTGAATATGATTTTTGGCAATATTAGATACTTGGCAAGATTTGATATAAGGTTTGTTATTATTCAATTATTTTTTAAATTATCTAATTCGTTGTCTACTGCTGCAGGTATTTCATTCATATATTATAATTTCTTATACTTTTTTATCTTCTAGGAATTCCTAGTCGAAGAATGGGGATACTTCTGCTAGTGATTGTTCGAATGGCTAAGTCCTGTATGGACTTGATTGGCGCTTTCCAATGGCTCCTGACTGGTCCTGGATTGTGATCCATGCGGCATGTTCTCAAGGTAAGGTTATATATATGTCGTAGTCTTATACTGAAATCCGTCATTTCATGAAAAATCTAGTCACATCATGAAGCGTCGGCATGTTGTGTAAAAATATGAAGCTACATAATCAGACAAGGCTTTTCATGAAAAACCCATATTATCGCGGCGTATTGTGTGTAACACAACCTGCCTAACTTTGAACGTTCCCGTTTCATGAAGTGCCCACGAAGAGAACGCACATTATGTTAATTTGGTATTTAAAGGTAGGATTATACGCATTTTAAGATCCTTTACAGGCGTAGCCGACTATATCAAAATCGGCGTCTCCTATTGGTCGATCCGCATGGCCCTCCGCTCGCTTCGCTCGCTACGGGGGCTCAAGAAAAGGAAACTAACCAGGTGCTAACCCAATCTAACCCAAGATATACCCAAAATCGAGAAAAAAAGCTGTTTAGAAACATAATAAACAATATATATATAAAAAAAGCAACGGGGTTCGAACCCGTGTTTTCCAGGTGAGACCCAACGATTTAAACCTCTACACCACGAGAGCTCTTGCGAGAAATTGATTGCATCACGAAGACATATTGTTAAAGTTTTAACACATACCTTTTTTAATTGTTGCATGTTGTATGGTCGCTTATTTGGATACCGCCTATGGTATTCATTGTAGTGTCCATCAAATAACTCCTTTCCAGCATTTTGTTCTATGCCTTCCACAAATAAAGATAAAATATTATCTAGCCGCTTTGCCCACTTCACGAAGTGCCGTTCTTTAAATTAAGTCGGATCATGTTACGACGCTATCCGCCGAAAGAATGTAGTGATTTCGGGAAACGCCTCGGCAGATTATGTAGCCTGATTTATTTACACAATATGCCGACGTTTCATGATATGACTAGTCTTTTCATGAAAAAGCGGATTTCACCATGAGACTACGACATATACATTATTTACAATTTCTTACTGCTTTTCTATACACTTCTTGGTATCGCTTACATATACATTTTCCCATATATTTATATTATTCTATACTTCTTATATTTACTTTCCATATCTTAAGTTTTTCTTACTTAAGGTTTACTTTAAATGTATATAGGCACGCTATGTATATCTATGCTAGCTTTATGTAATCAATATAGGGCATTGTAACTATGCTATGCTATGTATCTATGCTTCATTACGTGACTAGCTTTATGCAAATTATGTAGGACAGAGAAACATTATATTATTATTTATATATCCACGTATGCTCTCACACATTATATAAACATCTTTTGCTTATATATTTCTCCATTATTTCACTTTATTAGCTTTACATAAACACCTTATTATGCCTTAACCTTAACACCTTTTGCTTATATATTTCCTCACTATGTACGCTTTTTTTTCTCAAAAACATATATTATATATTTCTTCTCACTTTACATAAACAACTTTTTAACTTTATGTATGCTTCTTCTATATTCTTCATGCTTTACATAAATATTTCTTGCTTATGTAACATTTCACCTGGGTACTTTGCTCTTGAGCTTCTCGGGTACCAAAATATTTGCTTCAACTTCCTTGTCCGTCAGCGTAGCTACTTCAGTCCCTATATGCTCAACTTTACGATGCCTAAATCCTTTGCTGTGACTTTCTCGTTTAGATACTCAGTATGGTCAGTTAGGCCGGAGAACATTTTACTTTATAATACTTCCTCGTATACACATATATTTTTTCTGTATATACTCTCAATACACAATTTTAATGGCCACTCAGATTTACTTGTGCTTTACTGTATATATCTTCACATTTGCTTCACCTATTTAATTTGCATACATAGTTTACTACTCTTCTCTATTTTATATATAATATTTATTTTTCTATATTTAGTTTATTAACATCCTAAGTTTTTTTATTTATATATTTTGCCTCATTAACACTCGGTCTTATTAGTACGGCGGTTAGTCAAACCAACCTTGCATTTTTGAGTAGAGCATTGAGATTTGGCACAGTGGTAGTATATACCCATACCTCACTTTTAAGAAGTGGAACCAAGTTTGCAACCACGGGAGAGCAGCGGTATGGCGGGTTGCATACCTGCCAGGGACAATTTTGAGAAAATCGCTAAACGAGCACACCCGACCAATTCTATGGGTGAGTACCACTCAAAAATATTACAGGAGATGTTCTGGAACGTAACTGGAGTATATACCAGCCGCGTGGTGGCAGATTGCCTACCCTCAGGCGCAGAAACTAATGTAATCGTTTTTGTAGTGTTAAGCTAGGCATTTTGGTGAGTGACTCCATTTCCACAATCAAAATATGAATAAATCAGGTCCCAATGGACCCATACACGTTCTTAAATTGGTATGCTCATAAATATAATATAATCAAAATAGTTAACTTTAGGTTACCTCGGTTGTAAGGTGGATAGAAAACTAAAAGATTAAGACAAGCCATATTTATTACAAACAGACAGTTTAACAGCATCATTTAAAGCATTTAGCATTAATTCCATATCGTTATTAATGGATAATATTATTCATTGTACTAGATGTAATCACGGAATGTAATAATACTAAATCTATTACCTACATCACAAATTATTGGGGTCATAAATATCAGACTTTGGCACTTTTGGCATTAATAAAGGGACTTTAAGCATGGGCAACAACAAAACTCATAGCAAAGGACTTTAGATTTAGCGCAGTTGCATTTCCCAGTGCATTTATTTTTATATTTACATGACACCGGCATTTCCTTACAAGTCTCTTGTGCTGTATGCTTAGTTCTATAGAGCATCCTCCATCCTTCCGAGCCGACTTTCCAGCCGCACGGTGATGGCTGGTTCCGGATTGGGGAGATCGCTTGTCTTGCATTCTGCTCCTCGTATGAAGCCCTCAGAATTAAGCAGCATTTCCTTAAAGCCGCTGGAGTGTACAAACCCGTTAAGGCGGAAACAGACTGAGCTCACGTTACGTGAGCTCACGTGCTATCACGTTACAGACAAAAAGTGTGGATCGCTGTTTATTCCTTAAGCAGTTTGTCGGCATGACTGCGGGCAAGATCAACCAACAGAAATGCAGGTGCATCTTCACTGCATTACTTTTCAGTATTTATTTGCTTGATCAGTCAGTTGTTCAAGTTCAACGTCACGTAATTTAGCTAACTGCTCCGATTTCTTGCCTAGACTTGAGTTAGTTTTTAAGTCTCGCACATGCTTTGTCCGACAATTGTTATGGTACCATACGGCGAGCCTACCCTGCCATCCCGGGAGTGCGATTCAAATCTTACTGTCTAGTTTCTTGGTTGCAGCGGCTTCTATCGCATTTCTAGCTTCTGTGAAAGTCAGTCTATGAGTTGGATTGACTCTTGTCCCGTGCTTGCCACAGAAAATTCATTCTATCTTGTCATTAGCTGATTTCACCTCTTCGAGACTTCCCCGTGTAGCTAACTTAACGGATGGCTCGATATTTTCTTGACAACCAATCTGCATATCTCTCTAAGTTCTACCGAGCTTGGTTGAATCGCAAGGTACGAAGCAGCCCTTTTGACATTTTGGGTTATTGGTTCTTAAATTATGCTCAACGCGAAGGCCCGCATTTAACGCATCCGCGTTGGCATTACAAGGAATATTCCCTAGTTTCTGGTAAACTTTTAGATTCCTACTCAGGGTAGCGATTCTTGCATCTATCTTTGCTGGCTTGTCTAGTGATGGATCGATGAGGTCATCTCCCTGCTTAGATTTCTGATACAGTATACAGAGACCAGTCAATGACGTCCCTACTTCGCTTTCTATTCTGCTCCTTCCTACTCAGGGTAGCGATTCCTGCATCTATCTTTGCTGGCTTGTCTAGTGATGGATCGATGAGATCATCTCCCTGCTAAGATTTCTGATACAGTATACAGAGACCGTTCAATAACGTCCCTACTTCGCTTTCTATTCTGCTGCTCTTCAACAATGGGAACATCTGCCGTGAAAGTGTCTGTGTAACAGGGACATCTCGGCCACATGTCTGCCGTGTTCCAGACTATCCAGATTCCGGGTCAACTCCGGGTCGCCGATGAGACGTACAGCTCGCTTCTGAATGTAATCAAGCAGCTTTAGGGTGTGCTTTGGTGCGGCACCTGAGATGTGTAAGTAATATTCTAAGCACGGTCTTATTTGCTCTTTGTAAAGCAAGAGAATCTGCTGCAGTGTATACAGCTTTTTGTTGCGAAATAGCGCACCAAGCATCTGGGAGGCTGATTTTGAGATGTTAGCAACGTGGTCATGCAAGGACATATTGCTGGTGACCGAGGCACTCAGCAGTCCGATTGACGAGAATGAAGGAATGGTCGATCCTGCCATAGTGATGTCAGGGCCCGCCGTATTGGCCCTCTTGGTAAACGTGGCTGCTTGGGTCTTTGCTGCATTGAACTGGACCAAATTTCTGTCGCCCCAAATTTTCTCCAGGTCTTGATTAATTGCTGTAATCTGTTCCTGTCTGCGGTGATAAGTTTCAGTCGCTGGTAAAGGTTTTTCTGATCTAAATTGGGAGACAAGGGTACTTACCTTATAGTAGAAAATTGGGAGCGGACTGCACCTCCTTGCATGTCTATCGCTTATACTAAACTAACTTTTTAATTAAAATAATTTTTATAACAATTGATTCTATGACAAATAGACCTCATTTCAGGATAAGCGAGGGAGGGCGGGTTGCGCCTTCTCGCATAGAGAAGGCGCAACCCGCCCTCAGAACGACAACAAACAAGGTTAGAAAGGTCAAAGCGGCGTTCGAGAAGTTAGTCATTGTCAGTTGTATCTGTTGACATTAAAAAGGGTACTGAAACAAGAATTGTTGGAGTTTTATTAAGAACCCAAGCTTGCAATACTTCAGCTTAGCACTACAAAATCGATTTTATTAATTTCTGCGCCTAGAGGGTAAGCAACCTGCCACCACGCGACTGGCACATGGTCCAGTTACGTTTCATAACACCTCCCGTAATATTTGTGAGTGATATTCACCCATAGAAACGGTCAGGTCTGCTCGTTTAACGATTTTCTCAAATTTGCCTTTGGCAGATATGCAACCCGCCATACCGCCGCTCTCCCGTGGTTGCAAACTTGGTTCCACTTCTTAAAAGTGAGGTATGGGCATGCACCACCACTGTGCCAAATCTCAATGCTCTACTCAAAAATGCAAGGCTGGTCCCAATATCGCTGACTAACCGCCGTACTATATATTATGCTATGTTAGGAAGAAAGGAAGATCTCCCAAGCTAACGCCAGTATGGGAAGGACCCTATACAGTCATCAAACGGATTAATGAAGCTGTGTATAGAATTCAGCGTAGTCCCAGAAGCAAACTGAAAGTTGTTCACCTCGACAGACTGAAAGCATACCACGGACATGCAGTATCTGATCGGGACGATCAGGTTTAAGAGGGAGGCAATGTCAGGACTAACAAGCATCCGAACGTTTTTGTGCTACCCTATAGAACTAGCCGCCGCGCCGTGCTGCTCGCTTCTCTGTCTGTATGAATCATCGCCCGGCCGGCCGCGAAGTTTCAGGATCGCTGGAATTATCTCGATGGCCTCGTCGAGATCATATAGAGTGGCCTCGGAATACTTCCCGAATATTCGTGATAGATTTGAGATTATATATAAGCAGACCTAAGGCGAATGTTGGTCAGTTCAGTTCAGTTAATCATTGAGTGTTGAATAGATATTAGTTGTAAAGTTATAAGAGTAGTTTAGAGTGTTAAATTGTAATGGTAGTGAATAAAGAGAGTATTAGCTGAAAAGAGCAGAGTTGTAATTCTGTTAAGAACCCACGGGAAAAACGTAACAATATCTTGAACTCCCTATCATTAAATAATCCTTATACATTTAAGAATATATTTGACGGATCTGATTCATAGTTAGAATTTGTAAACGAAGCTTTGGATTTTTTGCCAAATTTAAAGGTATTAAACAAAAATGGTCAAGATTATTAAATGTTGGTCTATTACAATAAGAGGTCTTCTCAATTTATGGCAAAAACGTTTAAGCTGTAGGTATAAATATCTTAAAACCAGAAGACTGATTGTTTAGAAAATTTCTTTGGAAGTGTAAGGGAGACAATTGCATAAATCCCACACCAATAGTTTCAAAGTGCCTTCAGAAAATTATTTGTGCAGATGATATAAATTGTAGGGAAAATTTAGATGATGTTCTCATTAGTTTAAAATCCATGGACATTGTAGAAATTATTAATAAGGAGACAGCAATTTCTTGCCTGATTGCAATTACCATAAAGAAACCGTTTCAACACAGAATGCTTTTTATTATGTCTGTGGATATTTGATGAAAAGGTGTCTGGTAGTACATTCACGTGACATTTGCTATTCTTTTAGCAGAGAATGTACTAGTATTGTTGTAGACAAACTTCTGTCTCAATCTAAAGCTTTGGATGCAACCAAAGGTAGGGGAGACCGGGGCTAGTTGACGCACTTTTTTCATTTTTGAGACTGGAGACAAAGTTAAACAATTTAGACCTATGCTTGATATTTTCTCGGGAAGCTCAATCATCTCCTGATTATGCTAACATGGTTAGCGAAACGCGCGTCGGGTGCAAAAATTCTGTTTCCGTATTGTGGATAAAGCTCAGTTTTAGTGCATGTTGCCGAAGGTTCCAAACCCCAACATAGCTCAAGGGTTTGTTTACCGATTGTGATTAAAAAATGAATCCAAAACTTCCTTTTTTGGGTACAAAAAAATTTGAAAAAAAAATTGTCAGGGTGCGTCAACCTACCTCATTCCGGGGTTTGTTGACGCAGTACCCAGGGTAAGTTGGCGCAATACCAAATAATGCTATAAATATGTATATTTCCAAAGTTTATAAACAAAAAATACTTAGCAACTAAATACATGATGAATAATCCTTAATAACGTATGAAAACAAGAGGTAAAATCTCAGAACAAAAGTACTTAACAACTAAATATAGGATTAATAATCCTTGAAAAGATAACAGCACTAGAACTAAAAGCGTCAAAGCATTGGCATAAAGATGCTAACAAAAGTGAAACATTAAGTCTCATAAAATACTGATACGTAAATCGTAAAACAAAAAAAAAAACGAAAACAATAATTCTTAGAAAAAATACTAAAACATAAAATAAAAACATTAACTCTGAATACAAATATTGAAACGTAGGTGACATCTTATTCCTAAATCGTTAAAAAAACACCTAAACAGAGACCATAGTGCTAAAATTAGTTAAATGGTAGTATTAACAAGTTAATTTACATAAGAAACTATGCGTCAACTAGCTCCGACTGGAGTGCGTCAACTAACCCCAGGGTACAATTCTGGGCTTTTGTGCATATTGAACAAACATTTTTCAATATAATGCAAATTTGATAAACGTCCTTTATAGGAGAGGGTTCGAGCGTTCTAATACAAAAAACATATTTTGATATCTTTAAAAATAAAAGTTTTATGATAAAATCCCTTACGTACTAAATATTTACTTACGAGAGCAAAAAGACTAATTTCTGTAACACACTCTCTACGAATGATAGAGACGAACTGAAAACTATGTTCGCGAGAGCGCAAAGATCTCGGCCAAAGAACATGTGGGGTTACAGTGTTGTCAGATTTTTTGGTTTGAAGAAAATTGAGGTGCGTCAACTTACCCCGTGCGCCAACTAGCCCCGGTCTCCCCTATTTTTGGTGGTTTATCATTACTACCAGAAAGGTGGGTACATTTTATATACAACCTTGAAAGTATTTTCAACTCGCAGTTTGAGAACATATGTAGAGGCGAAAAAAAATTTTCATTATCTCGTGAATATATTTGAAAAAGTACAATCTCTCCATCTCTGTTCAAATTTTTCCAAGCTGTTTGTATTAAAACTATTTATAAGACTAAAAATATTTTATAATTTAAAATTTAATAATAAACATCTGAAATGTAATAGTTCTGATAAAAAAGGCATTCGGAAATTGAAAATCCTATCACATCTATAGTTGATAAAAATTATTGCATTTTTCATTTCATAATAATTTACTCTGATTTATGAAAACTTATGTATGTATGTATGTAAATAGTAGCGTTTAGAGCTGTGTGTGTTATCTTTAAGCAAAAGGGTTACAGCAATATTTTTTTTAGTTATTCCTGAAGTTTCTAAAATTGAACCTACTCACGGATTGTGTAACGGATTTTCCTACATCACTGCTCCCAACTCTAAAAAACGAAAACCGTGGGGGATGGTAATGTGAAAGACTGTTGGACAATATTATCTGATAT
>JAEQML010068197.1:0-18458 GCA_016904865.1 Pissodes strobi | reverse complement strand
TACTTTGACAATTCTTCACCGGAGTCACTATCGTTTCCAGACTCTGACGCTATCTCATTTTGACCATTCTTTTTCATTTTTGCTATTCTGTCATGCAATGTAGATTTTGGTATGTTAAACTCGAACGCAGCCCTATACGTACTGACATTGTGCGATTAAAAACGTGTTTTATGGCATTTCGGATTACAGAGTTGGGAATTTCAGGACGATTCTTCTTTCTCTTGTATGTTCTTACCATCCTAAAAACATATCGTATTTTGAGATGTGGCACAATCGGTCCTGTCCGATTGTTATTCCATTAAAAATTGTACTGAACAACAATATGGAAAACTTCAGCTTAGGAAAAGAGATATTATAGCCTCCTAAAAGGGAATATTAAAAAAAGAACGAAACATTTATAAAATTCTATGCTACGCTAAATTGACTATCAGACGTAACGTATGTTTGGAATAAAGTGAAGGCCTTTAATGGATCAAAGTTTACAGCAAGTCCACAAACGATTACTGACAACACTAGACTAGACTAGAATATCCTAGACAACTTGGCTATAACCCAGATTTTCAATTTCAGCAGTCCAGACCGGAAAGCAATACATGAACTCAAGCTAAGCCTCAATAACAACAAAAACTCTGCCCCAGGAATAGATGAATGATATCAGTTACATGATGATCAGCAAACTACTAAAGAAATTATTAGAGGCGCTGTTAAACATATATAATAAAACTCTAGCAGGTTAACCAATTCCTGAACCATGAAGAGAATATAATATCATTAACCTTTTGAAACCAAATAAAGACCCTACTAATGCAAATAATTATCAATCTATTTTACTCATAATAAAAAATAAACTAGAATGGGTCCTTGAGAAAACATTAACATTTTCATGGTATCAAACAGGTTTCAGAAAGGGTCATGGAACTCAGAATGCTGTTGCCATCCTGATTACTAATATAGCACTTGACTTTAGTCAAGGACTCTCAGTAATGGCCACTTTCTAGACATTAAATCGGCATATAATTAATACCTATATGATCATATGATTATATTACTATATAACAACTTACAAAAACTGAATACACCTACCCATTAAACAAATCTTATTTATAATATATTACAGAACAGATTTCTTTATAGTAGAAATAATGATGGCAATTTTTTAAGATCCAAAACATCTGATGCGGGCATCCTCCTAAGTAGTTTACTTTTTAACATTTATACAGTAGAACTCTTCGAGATTCTCTCCGAGCAAGTTAGTATTGTGATTATGCTGTTGATTTGGTTATTTTCACACATTAATTAGAGGCTCCTTTGTATTGGCATATATGCCGCGCGCAAAATAACTAATTACTAAATTGAAATGAAATCGCAAAATCGACGAATGCCGTGGATCCTTATTTTGCGCTCTAGCGCGAACATGGAAAAGAAAATTCTCACTTTTTCCACCTAGCGTGCTCTGAATGGTCATGGAAACCGAAGATAAATAAATGACAGTCGTGCGTTTGTTAGTTTGTTGCTGGCACTCCTGCAGGCAGATTCTTAACCTATCGGGACGAACCGTATCGAGTACGTTCCGATCGGTATATCTCGGTCGGTAGTGAACTCGGCACCTAGTCGATACCGACAAGTTGATATTCTTAACTGCTCCCGAGTAAAATTTGCTACTGTCGTGTTGGCTGCACTGCAAAATCATAGATTTTGGGGTTAGGTTAATAGTAGGTATATGGCATTGACGTTTTGAGTATATTTGTTTACTTATTTAATTTACTATAATAATTTTATTATTATGTTTCACAAAACATAACAATCCATACAAGGGGAAAATGCAGAAAAAAACTATTGAAAAAATGACTGTAGACTGTAGAGCTAGCAAAGGTAGAAAAATGGTTAGTAGATAATAAGCTTTTTGACAATGTAACAAAGCTAATGTAATAATGTTATGATATTTGGTGCAAACATTAATGAGAATTTTGATAATTAAAACTCTGTCAACACGAATTAGGATATGTAAGACATTGCAATTATAAAATTAATTGATATTGATAAACTAAACTTTAAAGAGCATAATAATTATATAGTGAAAAAATAATTTAAAAAATAGGATTTTTAGAAGGATAAGTCAATTTTTGTCAGTAAAGTCTAGTACAATTATCTATAAAACAATAATTATGTTGCGTTTTGCAAGTGTGCATTTTATAGATTAGGCTTGGCGTCTCTTCCAGAGCGCGGTGCGCGATCATTAGTAGTCGTCGAATAGTCAATAAGTCAATAAGTATAATCAATAATATGGTCGCTGCGTCGACCCAGTATTTGGCGCCAACGACAGTTGGCCACTTTGTAAATATTGATAAATAATTTTTAATTAAAGTTCAGTTAAAATAAATAAGTAGTATTTTTTCAAGTGGATATAAATGCGAGAAATAGTGCAACTTTCAGCCTTAACCGGCACATTTTGGTCCTTCGAGCAGGATATGTTGATCCTTCAAGCAGGATAACGGAATTATGTTCCTTAGAGTAGGATTGTGATCCTTCGAATCCTGTGAATAAAAGTGAAAGTAATAAGTAGTAGAAATCCTGGCAAATTAATAGGAAATACAGGATTTCCAAGAAGTTAGTGAACAATAAAAGTGACGTAAATAAGTAGTAGAAGTCCTGGCCAATTAATAGAAAAAACAGGATTTTCGAGAAGCTAGTGAGCAAATTAGTTGTAATAATAGTATCAGCAAAAGTAGTAGTCCATGGTTTGGAATAGCAAAACTTTGGACAAAGAAAAATTAAGTGAAAATATAATAGTGAAAGTTCCTGGAATATCAGAAGTTTAATAGAAGAAAATAATAGACTGGACTTTCAAGCGACGATAATAGCGACGATAATAAGTTAACAGAGCGGTCGGGTGAGTAATTCTCTTTTAATCATAAATAATAAGGGTATAAGAGGAGTTGTTTTTAAATATATGCGTTTTTGAGTGGTATTTTGCAGTAAATAAATAGAGTGAAATTAACGGCTGCCCATAAATAAAATAGACGTGTATATTACGTTTTTACTTGGTTGTTTTTAATAGATATTGAAATAAATAATAGTAAGCAGCCTTTGCTCATTTGAACGTTAGTCCCAAAATAATCAATAATCATACTATGTTTATTATAGTAAATAAGTGCATGCATGTAAGTATAGGAATGTGAATAAATATTTCGGAGTAATAGGTAATAGAGAAATATCTGCCAATAATTAATATTGTTATTTGTTATCGTTAAATAAGATATAAGGCTAAGCAAGAGTTTTGCTGTTCTGCATTTTTAAACTTGACTCAGACTCTGTATAGTGTTTCTGTTTATTTTTAAGATTTAAGATTCGTAATCATGTCCGCCAAAGGAAAGGCAATAGATATGCTTAAAAAGCTTAAAGGCGATAAATCACAGATATATGAGCAGTTAAATCGGTTTCATGATTTCGTTTCGAATTGTGACGAAACCACAAACAAGATAAGTATTCGGGAACGTTATAATAAATGTGAAGTTTTATGGGACAAATTTGACGTCGTTGAATCTGAAATAGAATACCATGATCCTTCACAAAAGGCCGATAGAACAAATTTCGAGGAAACGTATTTTGAAACAATCTGCAAATTTCAAGATTTATTAAATGAAACTACACCGCCTGCTGTTCCCAATGCAAATATAAACGTAAATAATTCTCAATTAAATAATAATAGCTTACAACAAAGTTTTGTAAAATTACCGCCACTTGATTTACCAACGTTTAGTGGAAGTTATGATTCATGGTTAGGTTTTTACGACAGTTTTATAGCCTTGATTCATAATAATAACCTATTAGGGGATGTCCAGAAATTTTATTATTTAAAGTCATGCCTCAAGGGCGAGGCGGCTCAGGTAATTCACTCAATAGAAATCAATGATATGAATTACACTGTGGCATTTAAACTTTTGACAGATCGTTACGAAAATAAGAAGTTTATTATACAAAGCCATGTTAAGTGTCTTTTTGAATTACCAACTGTTGGAAACAATAATACACTGTGTGATTTACGTACTCTCACTGATAAAATACAAAAAAATCTAAGAGCTTTAAAAACTTTAAAAGAACCAGTAGACACTTGGGATACTTTGTTACTTTATATTTTTAGTAGTAAATTGGACATAAATTCAAAGCGTGAATGGGAAACATTTAGTGTAAAACAGAGTACAGTTTCTTGTTCTGATTTTTTAAATTTCTTGACAGAACGGTGTCACATACTTGAAAATTTAGAGTCACATAAAAAAGGTCTAAATCAGTTACCACCTCAAGTGCCTAATAATAAATCGGGATTTAGACCTTTCAGAGGTCCTCATAAAAATTCGCAAAGTCTTCTTGCATCTGGAGATGGTCTTTTAGTTAATAAGCAAGACAATGTTTGTGCAATATGTAAGGAAAGTAAACATCCGATTTTTAAATGTCCTAAGTTTTTAAATTTTAATGAACAAGAACGAATAAATGTAATTAAAAAATTGCATCTTTGCTTAAATTGTTTTAGGGATAATCATATCAGCACTAGATGTTCGTACAGGGGTTGCTCAAAGTGTAATAAACCTCATAATACGCTACTTCATATTGATTTTTCAAAATGGGTTCCAAAAAATAATGGACAAATACATAGTGAAGTAGAAAATAAAAATATACCACCTAGTGATACTTCGTTGTCAACCCATGCTAGTTTAAATGAAATTTGTAGTGAGGGTGAAGTGTTATTATCTACTGCAAGAGTGTTAATATTTGATAATAAAGGTGTGAGTCACGAAGTACGAGCCCTTTTGGATTGTGGTTCGCAATCTAATTTTATAACCAGTGAATTGGTAACTAAATTAAATTTAAATACGAGTGAAGTTAATATGAGTATTTTAGGAATTAATACATCAGTGACAAAGTCAACTAAACGAGTGCAAGTCGATATAAAATCTAAATTAAATGATTTTACAGTTAATTTAAATTTGTTTGTGCTTAATAAAATTACAAATAATATACCGATGTTGCCAATTGATACAACCAAGCTTAAGATTCCTTCAAATATCAATTTAGCAGACCCCAATTTTCATCTACCTTCAAAAATCGACATATTATTGGGCGCAAATGTATTCTACGAACTATTGCTTGCTGGTCAAATAAGAATAGAAGAGAACATGCCACTTTTCCAAAAAACAAGATTTGGATGGATAATCACAGGAAGCTTACCATCAAGTAGGAAAAACAAGTCAAATAATACTCAGTCAAATCTTTGCCAGACCACGTGCGGTTTTTCATCTCAACTTAATACAGACCAACAGATGGAAAACTTTTGGAAATTGGAAGAAGTGGGAACGAAGAAAATTTGGAGTCAAGAAGAAAGAGAATGTGAAGAACTTTTTCTGAAAACTACAAGCCATGCAAGTGATGGGCGTTTTATAGTCCAGTTACCCACTAGAGATGGAATCGAAAATATTGGTGAATCTAAGGAAATAGCTGAAAGAAGATTTTTAAAATTGGAGAAACGATTGAAATATAATGAAAATCTGAAAAACGAATATACTAAATTTATTAATGAATATGAAGAACTGGGCCATATGTCGGAGATTCCTGATAATGAAATAAATAGTGATGAAATAGTTTATTATATGCCACACCACGGGGTGATCAAAGAAAATAGTACGACCACGAAGTTACGTGTGGTGTTTGATGCTAGTGCCAAGACTAGTAGAGGTATTAGCCTAAATGACAAATTGAAATCAGGACCGACAATACAGGATGATTTATACTCGATACTTATTCGTTTTAGGCAACATAATGTCGTCTTAGGTGCAGATGCGGAAAAAATGTACAGACAAGTTTGGATTGATCCGAGACAAAGAAATCTCCAAAGAATAATATGGAGATCCACACCAGACGAAGATATTAAACACTATAAGTTAAATACCGTGACTTATGGGACGACTCCAGCATCCTACCTAGCGATACGTTGTTTACATCAAGCAGCGAAAGAACAAGAAGCCCTACACCCACAGGCAAGTATGGAAATAATAAATAATTTTTATGTGGATGATTTGTTAACTGGGGGTTCCACAGTAGAGGAGGTCATACAATTAAAACAAGAAATTTCGGAAATATTAGAAAAATGTGGATTTAAATTAAGAAAATGGTTTTCGAATAGAAAGGAAGTTTTTGAAAATAAAAGAATAAATGATATCAAGCATTACGTGGTTGATGAAGACATCGCAAGAACATTAGGAGTATTTTGGAATATACCAGAAGACAGTTTATAATATACAATTCAAATAGATTTTCCCATTAAAGTGACCAAAAGAAATGTATTGTCAGTTTTATCAAAAATCTTTGATCCTCTTGGTTTGGTAGGACCCATAGTCATACGGGCAAAAATGATTATGCAACAAATATGGAAAGTAGGGCTTGATTGGGACGAAGAACTGTCACCAGACATATATAAGCTTTGGAAACAATTTTATGATGATTTGCCTTATTTAAATAATTTGTCTATAATAAGACACGCCATAAGTTTCCATCCAATAAAAATAGAAGTTCATGGACTTTGTGATTCGTCGGAAAGGGCCTATGGCGCGTGTTTAATACTACGTTCAATTAATTTAAATGGAAAAATAGAAAATCATATTCTTTGTGCAAAATCAAAGGTAGCCCCAATCAAAAGTGTCACCCTGCCAAGAATGGAGTTATGTGGCGCTCTTCTGTTATCACGATTAGTGAGTAAAACGGTTCAAGCCCTGAACATAAAAATAGATCAAGTAATTTGTTGGACCGACTCCACAATAGTACTGTCCTGGCTGGCCGCAGACCCAGCAAAGTGGAATGTTTTCGTTGCCCATCGAGTAAGTGAGATTCAGCAGAATAAATTAATTAATAATTGGCATCATGTTGTAAGTGCTGACAATCCAGCTGATCTCATCTCTCGTGGATGTAGTACCAATGACTTAATAAACTCAAGTTTATGGTGGCATGGACCTGCCTGGCTAGGAAAAGACGAATCATTTTGGCCTAAAGTTGATGTCAAAATAGACGAAACTAATCAAGAAATACCCGAACGAAAAAATGTCAGGACTATTCTGCATGCTACAATAGCAGAAAATAATGTGTTTACAAGATATTCTAGTTTTTTAAAATTGCAACGTGTAACAGCATATTGTATTAGATTTTGTAATAATTTAAAGTTAAATAAAGAGAACAGAATAAATGGTAATTTAACTGTAAATGAATTAGAACAGTCCTTGCTAACTCTTGTTAAAATTTCTCAAAATTCTGATTTTTCTACAGAAATAAAGTGTTTACAAGAAAAAAAACCCATTTCTCATTCCAGCAAATTAATTGCCCTAAACCCATTTTTGGACAAAAACAATGTTCTGCGTGTAGGTGGTCGAATAAGTAAAGCATCTATTCCTTATAATTACAAATTTCCTATAATTCTGGAAAATAATAATTTCAGTAATTTAATAATAACCTACGAACATAGGAAAAATCTACATATGGGCGCTCAGAATTTGCTTGCTAATATTCGTTCTAAATTTTGGATTTTGGGTGGTTTAAATGTAATTAAAAAGATACTACGTAAATGTATAGTTTGTTTTCGAGTCAAACCACTCAGTTTTAATACCTTAATGGGTGAATTACGTTTAGTGCCAAGTAAACCTTTTTATAATTGTGGAGTGGACTACGCTGGACCATTTAATATAAGATCCTTAAAATTAAGGAATAGTAAGATTTTAAAGGCCTACTTATGTGTGTTTGTGTGTTTTGTCACTCGCGCCGTCCATTTAGAAGTAGTTTCTGATATGTCTACTGAATCGTTTTTGAACGCTTTAAAACGATTTATTGCCCGTCGTGGCAAATGTAAAAATATATTTTCAGATTGCGGCACAAATTTTGTAGGTGCAAGCAACGAAATGCGAGATTTTATAAATTTTTTGAAAGAAGATGAATTAAAAAATAAAGTAGTTAATTATTTGTCTCAAGACGGGATCAATTGGAATTTTATACCTCCTAGATCTCCGCATTTCGGTGGCTTATGGGAGGCTAGCGTTCGGCAAGCAAAATATCATTTAAAACGCATAGTGGGTGGTGTCTCACTCACATTTGAGGAACTAACAACTGTGTTTACACAAATTGAGGCGTGTTTAAATTCCCGACCGCTTAGCGCTTTATCTAGTGATCCTAACGATTTGGAACCATTGACACCAGGACACTTTCTAGTTGGTGACTCATGGGTTGGACTCCCGGAATCGGACGTGCGTGATATTAGTGTCAATAGATTAAACAGGTACCAACTTTTGCAACAATTGGTGCAGAATTTTTGGAATCGGTGGCGAACGGACTGTCTTAGTGAATTAACTAGACGTACTAAATGGAAATTTCCTACTGGCCCTCCCATTAAAGTAGGAGACTTAGTTATGTTGAGGGATGAAAACTTGCCTCCTTTAAAATGGGCCTTAGGTCGTGTTTTAGAATTGTATCCCGGAAGTGACGGTATAACCCGAGTAGTGTTAGTGAAAACTAAACGCGGTAATTTTAAACGCGCAGTAGCAAGATTGTGCATCTTGCCTTTGAACTGAATAATTTTTAAGTATAGCTACGTAATGTGTTTTCTTTGTTTATTTTATTGTAATGGTATAAATAGTTTTAAGGTAGTTTTTTAGAATTGCCTCTTTAATTTTTATTGAAAGTAAGTGGGTACTTTCAAGGGGGGCGGTATGTTGCGTTTTGCAAGTGTGCATTTTATAGATTAGGCTTGGCGTCTCTTCCAGAGCGCGGTGCGCGATCATTAGTAGTCGTCGAATAGTCAATAAGTCAATAAGTATAATCAATAATATGGTCGCTGCGTCGACCCAGTATTTGGCGCCAACGACAGTTGGCCACTTTGTAAATATTGATAAATAATTTTTAATTAAAGTTCAGTTAAAATAAATAAGTAGTATTTTTTCAAGTGGATATAAATGCGAGAAATAGTGCAACTTTCAGCCTTAACCGGCACAAATTATATCTCCTCATTTTCCAATTGTGAAAAAGAGCTGCACTTTAAATTCATTTTTTATTAGGTACTAATTGATTATAATAAATTGCTTTTGTATATACCTATGAGAGACCTACGTAGGTATAGAATTAGAGTAGACGATTAATTTTATTAGATAATTTTTGATTGTTATTTTTCGTGAATAAGTGTAGTTTTACGTAGGGTGAGTCCTACTTTACGTATTTCGTGTATCATAACAGAATGTTGCTAATAAAATTTATTTCATTTCATGATTATTATTTACAAATTTTGCGGTCCCTTCGTCCCGATTCATGTGCCGTGTGCGATTACTCCAATTGCGACTACACTAACATAATCATAGATAAATAATTATAACAATATCAATATCTCAACTGTTTCGATCTGTCTTTTCAAATTCAAATCCTACATAAAAGATATCACATCTTTCAAATGAACCAATCAAAACAAATTATTGTTTCCACTCGGGACCTTCATAGCTACCGAGTAGAAATGACATTTCAAGTCGGCACGATGTCGGAGCCAAGTCGGGACCACCGACCTCCATTATATATATCAAGCCGTCTGTGTGCGTCGAAAAATCGTACCAATCATGGGGGAAAGAACCGGGTTCTGCGTCGGACAGAACTGAAAATAGGATATTTTTACTCATGCGCACAAACATCGAGAAGCGACGGAACGAAATCAGCTGATAAAGCTTTTACAGTTCGGTAATCAATAATATTAGTATTATCAAATTTCTCTGACCTTGCTTGTTGCTTGCACTTAGTGATGGGCTAAAAGGTTATTTCGAACTAACAGTTATAACTGTGTCGGTTATTTTTAAATAACAGTTATTCTTAGCAGTTATCCGGTTATTGGAAGTTAGTGCCTTAGAAGCGTATTAGTAATAAGCATTCCTGCATTATTATGATTGAAATAGAGACTTAGATTATTTTCATTATATGTAATCAAATGTAGTGGTGTTGTATTATACTGTATAACTATAATACCTTATATTATATACGTATATAGTTAAGTAAAGTAAAACAAACATTTTTGTCAATTTAAAGGAACATACTTCATTTATTTAAAGTACAACATAGATAACTGAAAGTGACTGCTAATAACAGAACATACATATAATAATTGTGATAAAATAAAAACTTGTCTTAACCTAAGACTAAATAACACAAAGTCACACTTGAAAATAACTGAATAGTAATTAACCTATTATTGGCAAATTTTACTATTAACATTTTAAAATAATAGTTTTTGAACTTTTAATGCACTGAGGGTTTTGGCTGTGTGTATTGCTGACTGTTACGCACGAACTTTGCAATTGCTAACTCTTTGTTTAGAAAACATCCGCATAAAAAAGGAAATACAACGAAATAACGCGACGGCCGCTGGACGGTCCAATCTCGAATAATTTCAATCGTCGGCAGACACATAGAATAGGGCGCAGGGTAGCTGGTAAGCGATATTTCAGAATATTCAATATTTTGGATTGATATTGATCGAATCATATGTCATATCGCCACGCCCCGCCCCGCGTCGCTTATTATATACGGAGTTATTTTATTTACATGATATGCAGCCTCTCCACCGCTGTTCACGTATTATTTTTATGCAATAAACTCGATCGGTGTTAATAACTGATAACTGTTTAATTTCGTACTTAATATCAGTTATAACAGTTATTGGCAAATAACCGGTTATTAATAACTGTTATCGATATATCGCCCATCACTACTTGCACTTGAAAATAATTAATTTTTCTGTGTTTGCCGTTTTGGGTTTCGAGTTTCGGCGTTTTGTTTCGTTCTTTTATTGAAGTATGTACGCTTGAGTCGTTTATGTTATCGTTTTCGTTGAAAATAACTAATTTACTTTTGGACATCTAGTTTAGTTTATTATTATAATAGTTCGTTATTAGTGTATAAGTTGGTGTAGACGTTAGGATTTTAAGACAAAAGATCTTAAAAGACAATGGCGTCATTTGCCAAGGTCAAAGAAAATACTCAACAGTGTTTGGTTTGGTCTTTGTTTATATAGGGAATAGTTATTCAACCTCGAACTGAAAAAAGGCCTCATCGCTAGATGGCGTCCGGCCTGAAATGTGCCCATTGACGAATTTCAAGAAATTACTACGCGTCCTACGAGAACCGTTGAGAGGAGGGAGTTCCTACATTTCTATTGGTGCATTCCCAAGGGCTGTTACCTGGCGACGCGGAGTGGAGCCGCGTGGACGAGTGTTCGTAATAATTCCGAATATCTCATTGTTTATTTTTATATTTTCCGCCATTGTTCAAGTTGAACAAGCTTTACTTTGTAAAATGTTTGTGTTTGGGTTGTAATGATTAATTTTGGTCTGAGTAAATTGCGATTATCTATCTACGTTTTTTTTCTAGGTAAGTACAAAAGTACCCACTTCCTTTGTTTTGTAGTTTTTGTCGGAAATCAGAGTATTGCAATAGCAGTTTCGAAGTTTAATAAACAGAACAGGTTTAATTAAATACGATTAACATTTTTATAATAATCATATATATGTAGATAGGGATAGGGTAAATCTTTACATCTACTTTTTTATATCCATCAGTATGCTTTCTCATATTAACGTTTATTTTGTACGTAAGTACATACTAGATGTTGCACGTCTAGGTGTCTGAACAGTTTTGAATAGTTAATTAACTGATTGATAGGCATGTATAAGGAAGGATGACAAATGTATGGAATGAATATTGAATTTAATTAATAGCATATTATGATATAAGTGTATAAGAGCACTTTTAAAGCACGCGTGTTTCGATTTCTTTAAATTTACTTTTTTGGGTTGTTCCACATTTGTATTGTTTTAATTGTTTCAGTTTTTGACAAACAAATTCTTTACAAACTAAGTCAAAATTACATTAGATTTTAATTTGTTTCAGATAACGTCTATTTTGAGAGCATCAATTTGTAAAGGAACATCCTCTGGGTGAGAAAGCTTTCTTTGATCGCTGTGCCTACAAAGTATGTCTTCATCATTGGTGCCAAATATTTTCCCATTAAATATGGTTCAAGAAATCTGAGCAGTTAAATTTTTAAAGACTGCTTTTTGTGTACTTGGGTACTCTTTACTTCACCTTCATCAATAGGAGAAGACTTATCCACAAACTACAGGCCTATGGAATTACAAACAGTGCACTTTTTTGGTTCACTGATCACCTGGAGGATCGCTACCATGTGACTAGAGTGAATAATGCGTCCTCAAATCCGTTTGATAGTGAGATAGAGGTGCCGCAGGGCAGTGTTCTGAGCCCCCTTTTGTTTGTGCTATATGTCAATGACCTAGACCGAGTTTTAAATTATACATTTCTAAGTTTGTTTGTGGACGATATGTTGATCTGTGTTTGCGGGAAGGATTTTAATCAGGTAGTAGATACTACGAAATCAAAACTTGACATCCTTTATAACTCGTTGTGTGTAAATAGGCTTAGGTTAAAAAAAAGACAAAGTACATGGTTTTTTGGCTCTAAGCAGAATTGTAATAGATTTCTAGAAAATAATTATTGGGTTAAGATAGATATCTAATAGCCTATTTGAAAATGCACCTAGTAATATTTAGGGGTAGTCTTGGATTCTCAGCTTAATTTTTCGTTACATGTAGATCATATTAGAAAAAAAATTGGAAAAGATAGAATTTTTTAGGAGAATAGCTGAGATTCTTAGTCACTGGAGTCGTGTTCTTATATATAATACCATTATATATCCGCATTTCAATTACTGTTTTTCATTGTTGATATCAGGTAAAAAGGCTGATATACAAAGACTCCAGTTGCTACGAAATAAAGCTATGCGCATTATATTATTCTGTACACATTATACTCCCATTAATTTGATGCTAAAGCCACTTAGATGGCTTTCAATACAGCAAAGCATAGAGATGTCCAATGTACTATTTATTTTTAAAACCAAAAATCAATTATTGCCCGAATAAGCTGATTTGAAGGTGATTCATGTTTATCCCACCGGGAATTCATAATTAATGTTTTATTAAGGACTTTAATATATAAACAATGTAAGTCATATTCAAAATGCGAATTGACGTTATAATTTTTTTATTCACTATCCACTTTTATTCACGGAGTAAAAAACAACATTTTAATATTACTCCAAGAGTTATTTTTAGTTACTTAGTATTCGAAAAAGTTGTTTGCTGTTTTTTTTAACTGGAACATAAAACTTTAAATATATATTATATAATTGTATTTTTCCAATTTACTAAAATTAAGGATTTTTTCACAGTGTAAAAAAGTAATATTTTTCTAGCGAGTTTGAATTTTTTAAAGTAAAAAGTAAGTTTTATGGACCAATATTGTTTGGCACGAAACATGATTTTGAATATGATTTGACAATTTTAAATATATATACATATATAAATTTTTAAATACTAATAAATGAGATCTGTGAATCATCTTATATTTAAATAAAGATAAAACATTAATCAACTGATTATAATTTTAATTCATTAGTTGATTCTTATTAAATGGTGCTGCTTTTAGGTTGTATCTATGTTAATGTAGTCCAATTACTTTTCGATATTTAAGTAATATTTATAAGTACTTATTTATGGAGTTGTAGTCGATCTAATCTCTTGATACATCAGTTTATCACAATAGCTATATTAGCAACTTCTGATTGAAAAATAGCAAAAATAATTATGGTTTCTGGTGATTAATTGTAACTTATAATATACAAGAAAGTTATTTTAAGAACATGTATAACTTTACAAGTTTGATAGGCAATAACACAAAACTTTGATATGAAAAAATTTGGCATCTAAGATAAAATAAATGAATTATTTCAAAGGGAAATAATACAAGTGAACATAAAATGATCAGTTGAAAATAAGGGATGAATCAAACCAGAAGTTGCCCGAAACAGCACACTACTCTCGATGCTTATTTTTTATCTTATATACTTGTTCTTTAGTTTTAAGGGTTGTATAGGTTGATGTGTTTTATCAATTGAATTGTTTAATTTTCGAGTAAATATAGTTTTACTCGGATGTTGTTTATTTCACTATCCTAAATCCGAATTTTTTCAAAAATTATTTACTTGATTATAGCGAATAAACTACAGTATATATTTTGAAGAGTACATTTATATTAATTTAATTTGATTGTCAATTATGTAATAATGATAATAATGGCTATAAGCGATTGAAAGTTTTGAACATTGGCTGTTGGCCTGGAGCAATATTATATGTACCGATACACAAATTAGTATTAATATATGCCGAACTCATATTAAATAAAGACTTATCCAAGGTAAGAGTTTTGATTTCAGTTTTTAAACACGTTATTTCTTATCTCCCCCTCTTTTGCAAAAATAATGAAATTTAATAAAATAAAAATATTTAATTTTATTATTAATCTCCAAATAACAAGACATTTTAATCAATAATTTGATAAATACATGTTTCTGGTGCATTAAAGCATAAAATTGCAGCAAATGTTTAATTGTCTTCTTTCTATAAAAAGAAAAAATACATGAAATAACTATACCTACCTACTATTGGAACTAAATTTAATTTTTATCTATATTTCTCTATAAACATTGCAAGTTTAAAAATTGTGATACCTTACTTTTTGACTAATAATAGGAAACGAATAATCAATTTTTATAAATATAATTTTCTTTATAGTTTAATAATATGTTTTTAGTGTTCCTAATTTTGAATGCGTTAAAATATCCAGTTTATATTGTAAACTTTTACTTATATCAAGGCAAAACGTTTTACATTTAGCAAATAGGATTTTATTATTGTTCATTATTTTCCCATTTTTTAATGGCATATGCAAATCTATTTTCTTCGACTACTGCACCAATTCAATTAGGCCTATATGAATAAAATAGAAACTAGCAAAGAAATTGACACAAAAATCAATGTGTTAAAAATGCTAAAAACCATTTTCTCAAACATAAAATAAATTCAATTGAAAAGTCAAGATTGGGGAAGCAGTATTGGAAATTTCATTTTGTGTGTTAAAATTAAACTGATAAAACCGGTTCTAGCCACTTAGCCTTGGCTGAAGATCATTTCTTGGAAATCTACGGCTCCGCGAATATAATATTGTATTCCCCTTTCTACCCCTTCCTTTTCGTATGTAGGGTAAACATTGCACGTGTTTTCATTCATAAATACTGTTTTTGGTGCCAGCCACTGGGGGCAGCACCTCTCCACAGGCCCCGTTGAACGACTTTCTTCTTATAAAGACAATGGTTTGGTGTTGCCAAAATTAAAGTGACCAGACGTCCTGCATTGAGCAGGACAGTCAAGCATTCATAGACTCTGTCCAGAGAAAGCACGCGTCCTGCAAAATGTCCTGCAATTCTCTTTTGTGGTATGCGGTATGCACAAAATGACTACAAAATCAGCTAATGCTTTATACTCTACTATTTCAATGAAAAAATAAGAATCTTAAATATCACCCCATTACTATTTTTGTCCATTCCTAGATAGTGCGACAAAAACCCAACCCAGTCCAAAATTCGCCTGTCAATAACCCGTTATTAGTTTTTTAATAAATGGCGAAGGTGTTAAAAGCACACACCACTCCAAAAAAATGTTGGCACTTATTTTCACAATTATGTAACGTCCTGCATTGAGGTCTTAGAATTATGGTCACTTTAGCCAAAATAAGGGTACAATACCAGGGATTACTTATTTTAAGTAAGTATAATTTTCTTTTAAGGATAACTGCAGCATAACATACAAAATATGGGAATAATATCACCTTAGAAGAGGTTTATTTACTGACCTTTAGCATAAACCAGGATGCATAAATAGGTTAGTGAGTTTATTCAGTTTCATCATTTTGTATTAAAAGAGTCTTCTTATAGGTAGGATGGATTTTAATTTACTTTGTTGAGCTTTGATGCTCTAAATAGTTTTTTTTAGATCCTTAAATGGGTAATTGTTCCCCATACGTGTTTCTGCTATTTTAAAATATTTTTAAAAATTCTTTTACAGACTACTTATATGGGTTTAATAATATAGAAATGATCCGTGGGGGGAGCTTTAATTTTTTTTCCAATATTGTAAGCGGCAATCCGTTACGACTTTGCGCTCTAAATACACAAATAACTATTACAAATTCTTAAAATCCGGACCTGTCGCTTATTCACGGCCGTGCGTTGATGAAGCACGTGGAATCGATCGATAACCTGCTGATTGAAACTGCGCAGTCTCAGAACTAGCTTATTTTGTTTACTTCTGAAGGCGCATGAATCAGTATAATTTGGATCGCTTTGTGCTTATCCATATAATGGAGGTCGGCGGTCGGGACCGATTGCATTGAGAATCGCTCCCACTCGGTAGCTGGTCGGTTTCGAAACGTCCCGACCGGTTAAGAATCCACCTGCTGTTCTAATATGCCCGAAGCACAAGAATGCTCGAACATAATAATATGTCAAAACTGACAGTCATTTGCAAATTTCAGAATAAGTATAGAGAAAAATTAGCATTTAATTTTAAAAAATGCGGCTGTAGAAAAAGTTCTGTGTGTTTTTCGACCGCAAAGTAAGATTGCTGTTTTCGAAAGATTACTGCGCTCCGTTACGCGTCGCGCAGTAACATTCTTTCTCAAGCGGCAATCCGATACTTTGCGCTTTAAGTACACAAATAACTATTTTCATTAGAGCTCGAGTTGGAGGTGAAGAGAGAATGGATGCTTGGGAGGTTAAAATAACAGACCGCACTTTAATAGCAAATGAAATTTTCAGCTCGGTGCACTGTTCCCAACAACAAAAACTGTATATACCGCAGCAGCTGCTCTTGTTCGCCAAAGTGCAAATAAGACCGTGCTTAAAACATTGCTCACACATCTGGGGTGCCGCATCTAAGCACAACCTAAAGCTGCTGTGCGTCTCGTCGGTGACCCGGGATTGATTCGGGATCTGGATAGTCTGGAACACCGCAGACATGTGGCCGAGATCTCCCTGTTTTATAGATATTTTCACGGCAGATGTTCCCAAGATTTGGCCCGCCTCATCCGGCTCCCAGCAACGCCTGTTAGACAGTCACGATAGACGGCAATAGCGCACCCGTTCGTCGTATAACTGCGGAACTCACTTTCAGGATATCTGGTACCCCCTAATTACAACCTATAGCTATTCAAAACCCGTGTCAATCAACATCTTCGCACACATACCAGTCGTCGAGGACCTTAGGATCTCCCTTTCGTGTGTGTGTGCTACTGCCATACTAAAAACCTATTGCGATATAAATTCAAATCATCCTTTACAATGCTATTCAATGCCTTCTCTTCGCCATTAGCATACGTCAAGACGGTTTCATCAGTGAATGAGAAATATCTAGCTTGAGGATATATATAGCAGAGAATACCGATCCCTGCGGTACTCCGTACTCATTGCCAAGTACCTCACTATCTACTCCGTTAAGTCTGACATGCTGTCTTCTATCGGTCAATTTTATGATACTGTATACTCGTAGTCTCCCTTAATTCCATATAATAAAGTGTTTTACGTAATATATATGCTGACAACATCAAAGCTTATCTCAGATTCACAAACATCTTTTCATTAGATAAAATGGAAATTGCATTTACGATTGGTTTTATTTGTTTTTGTTTTTTTCAAAATGATTCCAGATTTTTTTAAGACAATTTATTCTCGATAAATATTTTCAAATAATATTATCTAAATCTAGATCGGAGGAATCTCACCTAAAAATATTTGTAAACTTCTAACATTACGCAAAACAACTGACTGCTGACAAGATATTCCTTATAAGCAGGAGTTTTAGTTAATTCAAGGATGTCTTGTTTAATTTCTTCGTTAGTTGGTTCGGTGGACTCATTTGGACTAAAAGTACGTCCTTTTCCTTGAGATCTCGTTGCTAAACTCAATCTGCGGCTGGAGCTAGATAAAAACACATCGCCATTATCATCGTCATCATTATCCTGAAATATTTCTTCGCTCTGAAAAAATTATGGTATTTCCCTTGGAAGATATCTTTAATATATGTTTGTTTGTCTTCTTGTTGGTTGTAATTTGGTGAAAATTTAAAAGGTTGAGGAGCTGAAAATAATGGAGGTGAAGGAACTTCCCGTGGTATTAATGTTTTCGATTGGATACTTTTAATTCCTGCAAAGGTTCAGTAATTCGTGTTAACTCTTTTTCTTGGCGAATTTTTGATTCTGCCATATTTGACTTTAGGGCATGATATTTTCGCTTTACGGCTTTACGAGCTTTCATAAGTTCTCTTGCAATTTTCTCGTTAATGTTTATAGATATAGCTCAGATTATGAATTAATATTAACTTAATTGAATTATAGTTATATATATTTTACACAAATAAAATCACAAGATGGCGGCACTATCACGGATTTAGAATATTAGAACATTGGAATACGTATCATTCTCATCCCCT
>MU194610.1:0-13667 GCA_016904865.1 Pissodes strobi | reverse complement strand
TATCAGTGCGAACTACCGAAAGGGAAAAGCCCCTCTGATCAGGCACGCCTTAAAAGTGAATCAGTGAAAATTAATAACGCCATAAGGCAAAGTGATATTTAAATTAACTACATATAAAAAGTAAACTACGTAACTAAATATTCAGCCAGACCAAACAATCTATTCGCCCGTCAGTCTAATTGTAACAGCCCTTCAGGCTAGCTCTCCCTCTCTCTCGCTGTTGTTCGTGGTTAACATTTTCGCGAGGAATATCCCAGGGGACTTACGAGATATGCATTCCCGAATATTTTGGTAATACTTATAACCTTCTATACTCAACCTGAAGTTAATAAACCAAGCCTTTTTTACACCGAGTGTTTCTATCCATCTCTCCCAACTACCTATATCTGAGCTCCGTCTTCTGAAAGAGCACAGCGCAACTACTGCAACGAAGTCAGGTCCATAGGCAACAAGCGGTAGGAGCGTATATGTGACAATATATATATATATATATATTTCCATTGAAAATATGCATGATGCTAATATTCGTTTTAATTCCGACATTGACAGACTCGCACTATTTTCTAAAAATCATAATTTGCAAATTAATCCAGCCAAAAGTTGCTTAATTTTTTTTGGAAAAAATAGTTTAAATCCTAATTTAAATACCAATTTTTCTGTACAAATAGACAATTTTAATGTACCTTGTGCTAATGAAACAAAAATTTTAGGTATCACGTTCAATTCACAACTAATATTTCAAAGTCACATAATTAATAAAATAAAAATTGCGTATATGAGACTAAAGAATTTATATAGGCTTAAAAATGTACTACCTAATAAAACAAAATACTTCTTATGTAATAGCTTGGTTGCTTCACTTCTTGATTATGGGGATATAGTTTATTCAGATTGTTTAACTTTAGATATTTCAAATAAAATTGAGAAATTGCAAAATAGTTGTATGAGGTTTGCTTATAATATATCTTTTAGATCCTATGTAACCCCTTTTCTAAATGAATATCAGATATTAAACATGAAGAATCGAAGAAAATGTCATATGTACAGTTTTATTTTTAGAATTATAAGCTCTGGACAACCGCCATACCTAAAGGATTTATTTTCAAGATCCAACCATCACCATAATACAAGAAACGAACTAACTTTTTAATGCCTCAGCACCGTACCAACCCAATGCATAAATCATTTAGTGTCGTTGCCGTACCGCACAAATGTGTAATAACTTGCCAAATCATGCTAAAATATTAACTTATTATACATTTTCAACATTTATTAAATATTTTCATCTAACTGAACAGTTTTTGTAGTTTCTGTTTTGGTTTCCTTTTTGCAATTGTTTTGTGTTTGGAGATACTGGTCTGAAAAAGTATAACATTATTTAATATTCTATACTGAAAGTGATATAGTATATTTCATGACCAGTCCAGAAACTGGGCTTTTCCGGTACGCGCACGACAGTTTCTGGTGTGAGGCGTAGCTGTTTCTGGACCTGTAATGAACGATATTTTTCTTAATACCTCTCTGAAATAAAGACAAAAACATAAAATTATTATAATTTTACGTATCCAAAAACATGTCATAATACATTTTGTATTCAACTGAAAGCAAAGTCAAACTTGCAAGACAGGTATTTATCTAATATTCATCAAGCGTTGCTATCGAAATGTGTTTGTATGCTTTGTTGTAATTGAATAGGCAGCTAATTTTGAAGTATTTGTGACAAGTAATGTCAGAATAAATAAAATAATTTTACTTAAAATTAGACTATTGACGCTAAAATGTACTAGGTTAATCTTGTAGACTGCATCGCTGTATAATTTTAACCCAATTTATTCTACTTTATGCTTATTCTGTGACTAAATAACTGCAAATTTAGCACTTAAAATCAGGGAGCGGGAAAATTTTTCCCGCTCCCTGACTAGGGACCGGGATTAATTTTCCCGTGCCCGGACCGAAAAGACTTACTTTCTTTGCTCTACAGAGACATCGAAAATGATAATTTTCAGAGAGGTATTATGAAAATATATTTTTTGCGCTCCCCATGGTCGAGTCGCCATGTTGTATTTTCTTTCAAATATTCTATTTATTTATCATTGTTTTTTTTTTATTATTTTACTATTTAGTTTTTATTTATCTATTTAGGATTATTCCACGTAGATGCTTGCGTATCTACGCTATCGATTTTTATAATCGCGGGGTAATTCTTTTACCACAAATATTTTTTATATATGTGTAGATTACTAAATGTATTAGTTTGGAATTATTTATTTTGTTGGCAATAAACTTTTTTGAATTTGAATTTGAATAACAGGACTTTCAGAAATAAAATTGCCCTATAAGCTTAATAAAAATGTGGCGTCCTGGAAGTACTCTGACTGAGTAAAATTATTCCAAAATTTTCTAAACCCTTTTATTTTAAAGTGCAGCATTTATAGCTGCATAGTAACAAATTTCCAAAAAAAAAACAAGTTTGGAGCAATAATTTTGAATTTTTTCGATTCGGGGCCATTCGAAACTAATTCAAAATTATGTACACAAACATCTATAATAAATTTTAATTTGGCAGAGTCATAATCCCTTTTGCTTTTAAGGTAAGGGTAATAAGTAATAAAAAAATACCGTAAATAAGCCAAAGCACAGGCGAACACTTTATGCTTGCCGCCGTTTTAAAAGGGAGGGGAATAAAAACCTCAAGTATGACGTATACATGGCGATAACCCTCGACAGCGCTCGCGAACAGCTTTCTAACCGAAATTAATAAAACCGAGCCATAAGGCGAAAGTTTATAATCACTAAACCGACCGAAAATCCACATAAAAGAATATCCCGGTTTTTATAACAAAGGGAATCAGGTAGATTCACGTTACTCAAAGCCATACTCTAAGAATGCGCAATAAAAATATTATAACAGAATAAGGCAAGGGCGTACTCAAATACCCTATACTATCTTACTATCCCTTTAAGCACAAATTTATGTATACTCTATTATTCAAAATTACTTAAATATTGAAAATATACTGCAACCTTATTTCCTCCCCAAACCTGAGTTTCGCGTACACATGTTTTTTGGCTGGGGGGTTACCTACCTACAGTAGTAAAAGTCAAATCTACGATACATTTGTCAAAGTTCTGGAAAAGGTAATTCACATAGTAGATTTTGTCAGGTAGTTAGGGTGCAGTGTACTTAAAGCAAAGACAATCATAAATTAAACAAAACACCATTCTTTAGAAAACTATATTATAAAACAGTGGCCAAAGACTTATAAACAATTAAAAAATAGACCTCAATCAGAAGCACATGCTTCCCTTAGTGATCGGGTATTGACCAATACACGTTTTTATTGCTTTAACTAAAGTGCTTTCTTCATCATCTCTTCTCACCTGACGTAGGAAGATCCCGAATCTGACCTATATACCCTGCACGCCAACCAAGGCGTGGCATTACTGCATACAGGTCACAATCTGAACGTGACAAGAGTTTTGTTTGCTGAAAATAAATTTGATAATAAATTGTCTGGAATTCTTAGAAATAAATAAGCTAAAGAATAGTACTATTTCACTTAATGATTAGATTGATAAATTTATATTGATGATTTCGATATAATAAGGTTATTCTGAGAGACTACAATGTATATTGGTTATCTACATTTTATTATTATCATTCAAAACATCGTACTGGTCACTTTAGATTTAATACCTGAGGAAAGGGCATAGAAATAGTAGTCACCGGCAGGTAAATGATCTGTTCATGTTAATTTTAAGAACCCATGAAATGCGAAATTTACTCCCCATGCCTTACCAGGAAATGTGGTTACCGCCAGGTAAATTACACCTTTTTTGGGAACGTATATTTAATTATACCAATAAAGATTAAAGGTTAATTTTATGAAATTTTTGCACAGAATATATATGAAACCACGTACAGCACTTTTATTTTATGTATTATTTAATTGAAATGAAATAAAATAAATTAAAATTCCAAAATATGTTGGGGAGAGATGAGGCACCTCTCTAAATGTCGGTGGCCGGAGGATTTTCTTTTGCTCCGACAGCATCATGGCGCTGAAGTCGGACCGCACGTGCTCCTCGTTGGTGAGGGAGTGCAGGAGCTGGCTCATTGAACTAAACTGCTCGTCAAAAAAAACGACGCACCTAGTTTTTTGGACAATATTTGAAAGCCCGTTATTGGAAACCTACTGAACCGATTTTAAAAAACTTTGGAAATTCTGAATAGTTGATTCTTTGGTTCTTATGTCTAATTTTTGGAATAAGATAATTTGCACCTAACATATACTACAGGGTGTTAAAGAAAGAGATGTTTTTTTTACAAAACTTCAAGTTATCCCCATTTATGGGGTGGTTGAGATTAATAGTCGTAATACCTCTCTTTACTTACAGTTAGGTAATACCTCGGGACGTTTTTGAGATTTTGTGGATATCTTGACTAACTACGATTATATGGCAATTTTTCGAAAATCGTCGATATTTTCCAGTTTAGTCCCAATAATGAGCAAACTACGGAAGGTATCGACGAATTGTGAACACGGCGTCATACGGTAGGTCATATGCTACCAGTTTGTGTACGTTACGTGATCCAGTAAACCAGAAAGTTTAAATTATGGGATATGTTTTACACAAAATAATTTTTTTTTTGAAAATTCAAAATAGAAATTCAAACCAAAGAAAATTATACCTGTAAACTTAAAATGCGACCTTAATACCATGGATTATTAAGAATGGGGTATTTTCTCGAAACGGTTTTTGATTTTTGGTGATAAATCAGTCAGTTGTCAAAATATGGTAAAATAAGGATATTACTTCGTGTAACGTTACCATAAATATGCAAACGAGATTTTGTCTCTTACAACCGTTCAAATTACACTCGAAATTACCTTCGAATATACAGGGTGATTGAAAAAGTTAAATGGTAATAAAAGAATTCATTTTTTAACAGAGGGTCCTATTTAAGTACCCACCTATTATTTCAATTCTTAGGTATTCTAGGGACCATTTAGTAGTATTCGGGCAATATTTTGCGTAAAACATATCCCTTAATCTGAACTCTCTGGTTTTATGGATCACGTAACGTACATAAACTGATAGCATATGACCTACCGTAAGACGTCGTGTTCACAATTCATGGATACCTCCGTAGTTTGTTCATTATTGCGACTAAACTGGAAAATAACGACAATTTTCGACAAATTGCCATATAATCGTAGTTAGCCAAGATATCCACAAAATCTCAAATACGTCCCGAGGTATTACCTAACTGTAAGTAAAGAGAGGTATTACGACTATCAATCTCAACTACCCCATGAATGGGGATAACTTGAAATTTTGTAAAAAAAACATCTCTTTCTTTAACACCCTGTAGTATATGTTAGGTGCAAAAGATCTTATTACAAAAATTAGACGTAAGAGCCAAAGACTCAACTATTCAGAATTTCCAAAGTTTTTTAAAATCGGTTGAGTAGGTTTCCAATAACGAGCTTTCAAATATTGTCCAAAAAACTAGGTGCGTCGTTTTTTTTGACGAGCAGTTTAGTAGCGTCTTCTGACAGCGGTCTGCTGTTAACTTTTCTGGCGACCGTCCACGACGAGACACGACGTTGACCGAATCGGCAGAATTACAGATGTCTTCGCAATACAATGAACTGCTTTCGAAGGTCTGATATCTCGGTGGTTAGATAGTGCGGTTGGGATGCAAAGGTTGCCTGTTCGATCCCCGTCAGTTCCAAGCTCTGTTTTTAATTATTTTTAGGGTTATGTTTGTAAAACTTTTTTCCTTTGATTTTGGATTAGATTGTGTTAGTTTGGGAATGAGAAAAATTCTGTAATATACTGGCCCAAAAATAGCCGAAGGATACATCTAGAAAAATTTGAACTAAATATATTGCTTTAACTGCAACTAACTTTGACCATTTTGAATTAGGAGGTTTGTAATTTGCAGTACAGGAAGGAATTTCATTATGTTGATAATGTAATATATCTGGATATTTTAAATCAACTTCAAGTACATATCCTGTTTTTGCAGTATCAGAAATAATACTTACGTTTAAATTTTCATTTTCGTTGTTTCTTAACGAGATGAAATTATTTTTTGGAAGAATTACGACCTTGCATAAACATAAATGTTGGTCGCATCAAGATACATAAGATATTTGCTTCGCCCTGACGAATCAAAATTTGAAAAAAAAATTATTTGTCATACATTTTCTCCTAGTACAAGTACTGACTCCACGTACATTACTTTAAAAAAAAAATGGAACATATCAGGATGGATTAACAATTCTAAATCAACTCGAGTATAAAGTAAAGGTGCATCAAAACTTAAGCCTGTAAAAGTTTAATAATGAGCAGGATCTAATTTATAAGTGTTAAAATTTTATTCAAAAAGTGCATTAAAAATCTGAATAAAAATGTTGACAAAATCACCTAAATTATTTGAATAATCCGAGCTGAAAGAAGGCTGCAGAACTCGAAATGGAAGAAAAAATATAATTCCCGAGACATTCCTCAAAGGAGCGGAAAAAGCAGCTTTTGATATCTTAAAAGAAAGGTCAAAAACTCTTACTAATAGAATTTAACACGTTTAAAGAATAAATAAAACAAGAAGCGTCAAAGATATGTTCTGCTGACCGAGATCTGTTGACGCTGGAAACTGTATTATCGGAGCTTCTATGTAAAAAATCTGCAGCCTGACGAGCGCTATTTTGAAAATTTGATTAACAACAAATTAAATATAGTTAACATAATTCACGGGGCATTAATTTCTGCCAGATCAAATAAATAAAAATTCCATGAAATGGTTGAAATGCCCTGTTCAGAAAGCCAGGTCAAAATTTTGAAAATTTTGTCGTTTTGTGTTTAAATTGATATTTAAACACAAAACGACAAAATAGCCTAAATTATTTAAATAAAGAGAGCTAAAAGAAGGCCGTGGAACTCGAAATGGAAGAACAAATATAATTACCGAGACAATCCTCAAAGAAGCGGAAAAAGCTGCTTTTGATACATTAAAAGAAAGGTCCAAAAACTCTTACGACTGCTGACCGAGATCTGTTGATTCTTGAAACTGTATTACCGGAGCTGCCAGGTGTAAATTCTGCAGCTTGCTGAGCACTATTATGATCCAGGGCGCATTAATTCCTGCCAGATCAAATAAATAAAAATCCTATTAAATTGTTGATATGCCCTCTTTAGAAAGCTAGGTCGAAATTTTGAAATTATCAATTGGTATTTAATGCATGAAGACCAATACAAAATTGTATTCAAAAAGTGCGTTAAAAAATAAAAATTTTGACAAAATTGCCTATATTATTTAAATAAATAAAAAGAGCCGAATGAAGACTGCAGAACTCGAAATGAAAAAAAAAATAATTCCCGAGACAGTCCTCAAAGGAGAGGGAGAAGCAGCATTTAATATTTTAAAAGAAAGCTCCAAAAAACTCTTACGAATAAAATTTTACATGTTTAAAGAATGAATGAAACAAGAAGCGTCAAAGATATGTTCTGCTGACCGAGATCTGTTGCCGCTGGAAACTGTATTACCGGAGCTTCCAGGTATAAAATCTGCAGGATACCGAGCGCTATTTTAAAGGTTTAATTAACACCAATTTAGATATACTTGAAATAATTCACGGGGCATTAATTTCTGCCAGATCAAATAAGTAAAAATCTCATTAAATTGTTCAAATGCCCTCTTCAGAAAGCCAGGTCGAGTAATTTGAGTTTATCAATTTGTATTAATACCAGAAGACCAATACAAAATTTTATTCAAAAAAGGCCTCACAAATCTAAATAAAATTTTTGACAAAATTTCCTAAATTATTTAAATGAACCGGCCTGAAAGAAGGCTGCAGATCTTGAAATGGAAGAAAAAAATATAATTCCCGAGACAAACCTCAAAGAAGCGGAAAAAGCAGCTTTTGATATGTAAAAAGATAGGTCTAAAATTTCTTACGAGAAAAAAATAACATGTTTAAAGAATGAATTAAATGGGAAGAGTCAAAGATATGAGCGCACCTGTTCTGCTGATCGAGATTTGTTGATGCTGGAAAATGTATTGCGGGAGCTTTCAGATGTAAAATCTGCAGTTTTTCGGTCGCTGTTTTAAAGATTTAATAAGAACAATCTAAATAGCAATGAAATGATATAGACCGCATAGATCAAATAAATAAAAAGCCCATTAAATGGTTCAGAAAATCAAGTTGACGTGCATAAATGTTTACTTTGTCGTATTTTTAATCATGCGGCAATTTCAGAATTTTGAAATAGTGATATTTGTAATTTAATAGGATAGCAAGAGCTGCAGGGTTTATCTTGCTAGAAATAAGTACTATGAATAATAGATAAAATATAATTTTGAAACTCCATTTGTTTTAAGTGGGGGAGGAGCTCACTTAAAAATTAACCTGTTAGTATGTTGGAACCAAAAGTCAAAAATTATTTCTATCTTTAGTTGCCCTTAAATAATAAATTTATACCCGCCAATGTCTTGTGGCTTTTCAAGACTTTTTTAGTTTCTTTCTTACTTTTACCTAAAGGAACGTTTAGGGGATCGCTTAATTAAATTATCAGCTGATATTTAAAACGACTCTCTTCTTTTCCCGTGCAAATACTTGATCTCTTTTAAGATTTATACGCCGCAGTGAGATATCTGTTTACATTGTTCCTTTGAATTAATTTAACATTATTGCCTTTTTAATCGGCCTGAGATATTCCAGGATTTTAATTGGATATTTATTTTTAGCATACGCTTTTTTATAATTTTTCTAATGTTATTGTTTTTGTAAAATCGTTTTTAGCTTGCAATTTTTAGGACCTTTTAGGACCAGTTATGGATTAGCCAGCAAGCTTTATCGTTATTTTCTCAAGATCTTGAAACTTGGAAAGATATTTGAAAATATGTTATGTTCTGCCCGCTGAAATCAAACAATGCTTGGTTCAGGACTTCATTTACAGAAACTTAGGGAATTTTAGAGCTGAGAGTTTGTTATGCTTATTATTGTCAACAGATGGCGTTGGGCGCCAATTTGTAATAACATATATTCCGTTCTAAATTTGAGTACCAATTTGTTATCAAATTAAAATTTAAAAAAATATAAGAATTCTACATTCAGATAACTTATTTATTTATTAACAATAATACTTACATAGTTAAAAACTCCAAATAGTACATAAAACACATTTTTACTAACCACTTCTTAAACTCAATCTTAAATAATTAACCCAATGGTCTTACCAATACTCTCTGTTTAAAACACAGGAAACTATATCTGAATAGATTAATACATACGTAATGTTGGTTATAATTATCCAATAGCCTATTGGAAAAACATAGAGTTCCATATTCAGTTCGATGGTGTACAATGTGAAACAGTTGTCTCGATCTCGTTGTCCTTTGGGGTATTCGAAAAAGTACCAATGACAATAATTGACTGCACTCAATTTGGCCATCAATCAATTTAAATAAAAATAACACCAATGCATTTTGTCTGCGTTGTTCAAGACCTTGAATTCTTGTCAACTATATGGAAATCTCAACTTGTACAATAAAAATTTCACAAATTTGTTTTGAACCTATTCTATGCGATGTATATGACAGTTATAGACAGGACGCCATATAACACTGTTATATTCTAAAATGCTACGTACCAGACAGTTATACAAATATTTAATAGCTTTAATATTAGAAACATTCGAAGAAAGCCTAACATTCTTGTTGCTTTTAACACTACGTTATCAATATGTTTATTAAAACTCAAGTCGCTGCTAAAAACCACGCCCAAATCATTAAAACTGTCTACCGATTCCAATGCAACGCCTTCAATGGAATACTGATACTTTAAAGGACTTTTCCATTTATAAAATCAGATAATTCTACATTTGAGAATATTAATCTCTAAATAATTCAAATTACACCAATTGACTAGATTAGCTAAGTCTTGTTACAGTGCCAAACAGTCATCCAAAGAATTAACAACACTAAACAACTTGAGATCATCGGCTTACAAAAGACATCTGCATTGTCCACACACAGACCCAACAGAATTAATAAAGAGCAGGAACAAAACTGGGTCCAAGTGGGAGCGCTTTTGATCGGCCCTTGAAGAAACCATGTTGATTGGAGGATATCTGATGTTTAAAGCATACAAAAAGTTCCTCAGTGATTATCGACTCAAACATTTTAGACATAATAGGCATCAGAGAAACACCACCATTGTTTTTAATCCAGACTTAAAGATGGGAGCAAGCCACGGGTGTTTCCATAATGTTGGAAAGCTGCCCTGATCAAAGGTTGTCTGGTAAATAAGATTCAATGGACTGGCCAACGAGTCACAGCAGTTCGTCAGGAACACTAAAGGTATCCCATCTGAGCCCGTGCTCTTGCCTTTGTCCAGTGAGCTCAGCCTCCCGACAATTTCCTCAGAAGTGAAACAGTGATGGATAAGGGAACTGCATCCACCTTCTGAAATTACTGGAGTAGAAAGCAAAGGCATCTGCAATTTCATTTGGTGTTAGTTTATTTTGGTCATTGTACCGCATACTCTTAGGAATGTCATGGTCATTCTTGAGTGAATGCACATAAGACCAGAAATACTTAATGTTTGGCGGAATCTTTTGCTCGGTATTTAAGATATATGAAAGGTAGCTCAGTTCTATCAACCATTTTGATTCCCTCCGAAGTTTAGAGTATTGCACATAATACACCCGGCTCCTAGAAAATGCATATTTCTGGTAATATTCCTAGTTTCTATTATGTACCAACCGGGATATTTGTTGCGTTTTCTAACATTCTTTGGAGCGTACTTCTCAATACCATTAAACAAAATGTCATAAAATGTTGCAACACCACCATCAACGTCAGTGCACTTTTCCAACGATCCCCAGTCAACGTTCAAAAAGTAATTAATAAGACTCTGCTAGTATGCTCTGGCAAAGTTATAGACTACATTATCGTCCTTTTCTAAAATAGCAGGGCATGATAATGAAAATTGCAATTCAAGTGGCATATGATGCTGCACAACTCGACTAAGTGGTAGGTGGGCTGGCTTCACCATGAAATCAGGAAGCTCATCGAAAAACACAAGGTCTAGATATCTGCTAAATTCGTTAGGTGCTGTAGCTCATTAACAAACATTCCTGAGATTAAAACTTCCGCCACAGGCGAAGACAGGTCAGAAGGCACAAGAAAACCATCACCTTCCAACACCCAACTAACCATTGACAAATGGTTGAAATATCCAGTAAACAGCATTTTACTCTGCTTGTACCTATTTATTTATAAGCCCGTTTAAGGTTTCAATAAAATGCAGGTAGGATTCACAGGACGTATTCGGAGGAAAATACGCTGTCTCATTCATCTTTAGCAATACCCATAGGTCTTCAAACTTACTTAAATTGGCACACAAAACCGATTTCATTCCAAAATTAAACTTTTTCCTCGGAAGCTACTCAGACGTTCCAGGAAAACTTTTGGCCACTGAAGAAAACAACTACCTCCCAAAATCAATAGCAACCTATTATCTTGTTTCTCCCATCCTTCTTGATTAATAAACAGAAAATTATGTAAACACTTCAAAATTGTGCGACGCCGACGGTCATTGATCTAAATACCTTAAATGACAGTTTCCCTGCTACTGTCATGAAACTAGTCAGGTTCGGCCTTATCGAGAAATAATAGAGATCTTTTCATTTTAAAATGAGCAGGAATAAACCACTAACCAAGCAGGACCTCACGTCCTATTGGGAGAATTTCTCTGGTCTTTTATTTATTTATTTATTTATTTACGCTGCCTAGCTTACAGGTTATAAAAACCCAACTACAAGGCAGGAAGGACATAATGACAATAATTACAAAAAAATATAGAATAAAAATAATTTGTCTATATTTGACTTAACCTATCAGAGGAAAAAAATATACCTACAGTATAAGTAACAGACACTAATAACACAGAAAAACGTTAAAAATATTTAGCATAAAAAAATAGTTAAGACAGAAAAAGAAACGATACATAAAAATTATACTCAGCATTATTCAAGACGAAAATGTGAAAGTTTTTCAATGCTTCAAAATGCGACGAAGACACTCTGTAGAAATATTAAATAAGTCGATGTTACATTCGTGGTTTTGCTTGCTACACATTACATAAAGCGGTGAGAATTTTAGGATATGGCAGTAGGTAGGTAAAATAAGTTCTGATATCGACTGCTTACCCGCGGAACACTAAAATTCAGCCTTGAAAGGATATTGGGACAATCTAAATTATTATTTAACAACTTGGACAAAGTAACAATAGTGAAATAGTCCCGTCGAGATTTTAAAGAAGAACAATTAAATCTACCAAGTAAATCATCATGCGGAAAACCTTGAATAGGATATTGTTCATCACACTTAAAACAGATATATTTTAAAAATTTACGTTGAACTCTCTCCAATCTATCAATACATAGATTATATTCAGGAGACCAGACTACGCAGGCATATTCCAATTTAGAACGAACACAAGAAAAATATAGCGACTTGATTGCATCCGTGGTGTTGAAGTCTCTTGTGCATCTTAGAATAAAACCATAAGCCTTAGATGCTTCCGAAATAATGGTATCGATGTGGGAAGAAAATGAAAGTTTGGGATCAAAAGTGACACCAAGGTCTCTAAATGTGTTTACGCGACAAACCGGACTATCATTTAATAAGTATTGAAAAGTAATTGGTAATAACTTAGTGGTGAAAAACATAACGTTACACTTTGCCACGTTGAGCTGTAGCCTGTTTTCTAAACACCATTTGCTATTTAGATTAAGGTTAGATTGCAGTCTCACACAGTCATTCCAAGTTTTTATTTTCATATAATTATAATTTTACATCATCGGCATAAAGTAAATAATTAATGTCAAGTTTAGACCCAATGTCATTAATAAAGTAATTAAAGAGAAGGGGGCCCAGTACAGAACCTTGCGAGACGCCAGAATTCGCTACGTATTGATCGGATTTTGAGCCACACACCTCCACATATTGCTTATCATTACTCAAATATGAATAAAAAAATTCGACCAGTGCATCAGAAAAACCAAATCCAGCTAATTTGTGGAGTAGGATACGATGATGTAGTTGGTCAAATGCTTTTGTAAAGTCCAAATAAATGACATCCGTCTGATATTCGTCATCTGTTGCCTCCGCGATATCCTGAGTAACAATTAAAAGATTTGTTGTTGTAGACCTGCTTTTTATAAAAACCATGCTGTTCAGGCAATATTACATTTTTAGTTAAAGGCAACATATGGTCATGAAGTAAAAATTCAAGTATCTTGGAGAAATTACAGATTATTGATACCGGTCTATAGTTAACTACATCCGATCTGTCGCCCTTCTTAAACACAGGACAAACTTTCGATGTTTTCCATATAGTAGGAACAGATTTCGTGCGCAAGTATATGTTAAATAATATCTGAAGAGGTTTCGCGAGAACAAACCTACAATCCCTTATAAGAAATGCGGGTATAGAGTCCTGAATCTAGGCTTCGGATTTTTTATTGCATTAATGACTTCCTGCTCCGAAAAATATGATATGTCTATAACAGGTGTACAAAACACTTCGTTATCTGTATTAATATTGTCAACTAACATAAAATCATACAGTGGAAAGTTTGAACTTAACCTT
>MU194609.1:8450-18460 GCA_016904865.1 Pissodes strobi | reverse complement strand
CAAACATGTTAAGATATGTTTGCATATAATAATAAAAAATGATTAAAACATTGATTTATTTTATTTAAATCAACTTTCAAAGTTAAATAGCTCGGAAATGGCTTAAACAAATGTAGACAAATTATATATTTTTGTAATCGGAGAACAAAGATCTTTCGTCCTGAGCAGAAATATACAGGGTGTTCCATTTAAAAAATGTATATTTTCTTGTTTTTCGCACTTTTTGCAACACCCTGCATAAACAAAAATATGTTTTCTGAAAACTGCTTCTCGAGCACTACAACTTTCATATTTAAATTTTTTTTCTACACAGTGGCACAAAAAAGTTAAGGGGGGTGGGAAAATATAAAAAATGACCCTGTACCTAAATGAAGTTTTTCAGGACTCATCTGCTATTCCATGAAAAACTCCATTTTAGGTACTTGTAACAAAAATAACTATTATCGCTCCACACTAATGACTACCTTTTATGTATGACAATTTTTTTAGGAAGCCTTTCATTTCGAGAAGTTTTCAAAACGAACACCCTATATATTATGTGGAGATTTAGCGAATAATCATTTCGCATTTTTTTGAAAATTTCTGAATGTGGGGACTTGTAATACTTAATTATAAAAGTAATATTTCCAGGAATTTTTGTAACGTTTGCATGCAAGGTCTTTTTTAGATTTCATTTGGTTGATTTTAGGCCCATCATCTTTGCATAAAAATGTCATGCCATATAATATACAATATTATAATAGGGTTACTCATATTGTACTAAAAACACTATCAAAATTATATTGTATTTTTTCAATTAATAATAGAAATAATTAAAAATAAGCATGTAATTATTAGATTAAGGAAATATCACAACGTATAAATATGTATACAGGGTGTAGGTAAACCAAATTCGCTTCTCCACCTTTGGGATCTCGATAACCGTAAAAGATACAAAACTAGTTGAATGGGGGCATGGGGTGCCGAATCATTTTTTTAACGATTTTAACGACTTTTAAGTAAATATTGGGCGCGGCACCGTCATCTGCGCCTGCGGCGGGCAGGCCCCACTGAGACATTGTCTACGGTTCGGACTCCCTGAGAAAAAATCCTGTCTGCGCCCATGAATGTGGGCAAAGTTGCGGATTTAGTATTTTATTAGTATGCCTTTTAGAACGTTAGCAAATTTTCTTCCGTTTTTGAAAAATCTTTTTGATGTATAAACATCTTAGATAGAATTGAAGGGAGTTGGGGCTGGTATCCGCCTCTGCCACTGCAATCTATGCAGGTTTATTGTAGCTCTCGGAACCATGCAGAGAGCCTCAAACTCGTCGCACAACAAGTGTTTTGGTCACAGAACCTGCCACGGCTATTATCTGCCAGGCCGATCTTTTCCATATGTCTGTTCATTCTACAGGTGACCCACTAATATTCTTATCGGGGAGCCGTGTTTTATGAACTGTTTGGCCTGTAGTTGCCCCGGTGTTTATAACCACCCGTTTAGAGATTGTTTATCTATCCAGCTTTTAACTGCTGTTTTGATGACTCTTGCTGCTACCCGACAGTAGGGTTCAGGTAACAACGTAACCTTACTAGCGTCCCGTTTTGCAAGTTTGTCGGCTTCTTCGTTGACTTGATGGCCTTCATGTCCCGGAACCCACGCACGCAATGGTGAGCTTATTGTTACGATCGACCTCTTCAAGGGCACTTATGCAGTCTTTAATTCTAGATCTAAGTTTGTGTGCAATAACTGCTTTTAACTGACTGTTGGTGTTTATGACTACCCTCCTTTTTCTAATGTTCAATTTCTCTATGTCCATGGCGCAGTGTTGAATTGCTCCCCTTCCCATTCTTCTTTGCCTACAATTGGTACTGAGAAGGGTCTATCAAACCCATAGGAGGGGGTTGTTTCGTCTGATGGCATTTCGAAGAGATATTTGATCTCGGTGGTCCTCTAGTTTCCAGCTTGTGGGCCTTTCCCATTCAATGATGGGCTTGTTGCCTTGCTTGAGCAATCTTTTAATATCCTAAAAGCAACAATGCATCTCCCTTATGAGAATATTTAGTTCTAATGAATAAGTGTGATATATAATTGGTTTTCGGAGATCGAAGGCATCAAAAAAAATTAATTAAAAACGCAGGTCCTTATTTAAAAATGTTAAATTGATGAAGGGCTTTCCATAACAAAACGTCGTATTTGAAATCAGTAGGAAAACAATAAAAAAAGCTTTTTCAAAATTGGAAATTTTCTGGGCATTCATTTTGCAGGAAATTCGGCATAATTCAGTACATATATGAGCGCACAAAAATCGGGTTCCTCTCGTAAATGCAAACAATTCGCAATATATTCATTTAACAACAATAAAACATATTTCAGAGCATTAAACTTTGCGCTGTCGATTGATGGCATATCGATACTGACCGCCCCTCTGCTTTTTGAACAAACGGCTTATTTCGATACAAGCACACATCATACTATTGGTACCTCCCTATCCGCAGATCGTGGTTCTGCTTTTCAGTTCTTTCTAGATATTATTTTAGGGTTGCCGATCTTTCAGAAAAGTATCGATTCCTGGGATCGATTCAAATCCAAAGCAGCAGAATCGATTCGCAATTAAATCGGATATAGTAAAATCGATCTTTAAGAAAATCGATCTTTAGTTTGTTAGTTAGTTAATAACAATACTCAAGAATTTGCGATGCAATAATATTAATGATTAGGTACAATTTTATTAAAAATATAATTAAAAGTACTTAAAACAAACTTACCTATAGTAAAATACTTCTGCACTATAGGTTACAAAACGAGCAATAACTGGACTATTGTTTCAAATGTCTTAATACATCAATCGGTGCAAACAGCAATCATAAATAGAGAAATAAGAGTCTTTATCAATTTAACGACGAAGAAAAATTCAAAAAATATGTCAAAATAGGCACACTGAAACACCTTCAATTGAATCGCAATGATAAAAGAAAAAATGATGTAATGGCTAGGTTATTAAATACGGCACACGCACGCGGCACGATAACCGATAGATACAGTATCACAGTTTATACACGGGTACAGTATAAACTGTGACAGTATTACAGCACTCGCGGATGCTGTGACAGTATCGCTATATTCCATGCCATATTTCACTTTTCGAATGGCCCTCCGCTCGCTACCGCTCGCTACGGGGGCTCAAGAAAAGCAAACTAACCAGGTGTTAACCCAATCTAACCAAAGACATACCCAAAAAACAAGAAAAAAACAGTTTAGAAATATAACCTTAAAAAAAAATTTTAAACACCGACGGGGTTTGAACTCTTGCCGAAGTGAAGGCTAATCATGCAAACCCCTAGACCACCAGGGCACATACAAACGATTGGTTGCATCACGAAGAAATGACGCGCAGGTGCGCGCGCACGCATGGAATGTAGCGATACTGTCACAGCATCCGCGAGTTATTACAGCTAGCTTAGCATTTTAGAATTCTTCCGAACGCGCGGTGGGGGATTCCCGGAATAATATGGTTACGAATTTGCGATTACGCTGTTGCCGATTACCTTGCCTGTATCGTATATTATTTGCTTAATTTTCACGAGGCTGAAACCCGAAAATATCAGTATTAGTCATAATCATAAAAATGTAAGTATTGATTCTAAAATCGCTTTTAAAAAGGTCGATCTTCGATTAAATCAACCCAAAGAGAATCGATTCAAAAGATCGATTTTTTAACTTAAAAAAATCGATCTTCCAAAAGATTGATTCTAGATCAGCAACCCTATATTATTCTTTTATCTATGCTTTCTAGGTTTTAGTGGAATACTGGAAATAGTTATTATTTTATTTAATATTTATAGTTAAGTTTTTGATTGTTACATTGCATTCGTTGTGGTTATTTCTATTTTGATAGCTTTTATTTTAAGGCTTAGTGGTTATTATAAATGATAAAGCATACTTTGAAATACTTAATGGTGATAGGTAATTGAAGTAATGATAATTCTTTTATTTCAAACTATCAATTTACTTAAATTGTAGCATGCAATCTTTAGGGTTTTTGACGTATAGGAATTCAAATTTCGCTCAATATTTCATTTTTCATTACTTGCGGTAATCATAAGTGAAATTAACATCACTAGAGAGCAGGTGGTAGGTAAGTAGGAAGTTCTGCTTGAAAAACTTTAGCGTTTTTATTTTCCTTTTCAAATATTTTATTAAAGGATAATGGTCTACGGTTTTTTTTTCATGACAAGATAGTTAGTATTAAAATTTAAAAAGGCTCTTAGAAAAATATATTTTGAAGGTACTTATGTTTAAACTTATTTAAATTTTCTATTTTCTTGCCGCTGATGGTATATTCCGCATTAAAATTAATTATAAAAGAAATATAACCAACTATTCACTTAATATATAATTTGCTTTTAAATAAATAATTTATTCGCGGTAAACTTATTTCGAATGAGAACCCTACCATCTGAAGTGTTAAAAAGTATCCTTTTTCTTCACTTATTTTATTATAATGTTTGAAAATCACCCTCCTTAATTACCTTAATGTATACTTTTGTTATAAAATTTGTTAATGTTTATTAGTATTTTTCACTCAGAAATCTGCTTTTAATTGTTCAGTTTAAGAGATATATGAGCTTTTCATAAATCATAAATGTATTATTTATTCGAGCAATTATTTGTGCTATCGCAAAAAAGTATTTTTAACTCTTAATTAGCGATAAAATATCTTTCAGTATAATTTAGTAAATTTTTTTCTAGTATGCGAGAGGTACATTTCCTTAGAAATTTCTTTTTGCAATTTTATTTGATTTTTAATATCGCTTTGTTTTAGTTTTCACTTCTTCTTTAAGCATACACCGTTTAATTTTTTCTATCAATTTTGTGCTTATTTTGAATACAGGCTTTTCATAGTATCTACTCTGTACAAATTAAAAAAAATATTTTTAGTGTAATATGATCAACCCTGAATATTATTATTACAATAGATGAACATTTTTGTTTTTTTTTTTGTAATAAACATTTGTAAATAAATGAATAATAAATGATAATGAATGAAATTTTCCTGTATGATACTTCAATGTCAAGTTAATTTTACGGAATATATTAAAAAAATCTCAAAATATGGCATTTAATAAAAAAATAAGATTTGCTGTGTTAAATTTTCCTTAGGAAAATAAATATTGTAATTAGGTAAATATTATATAAAATGCTCATAATCCCAACAAGCTCATGAGAACATCAAGACGTGGAAAACTACAAAATATGAAATTCAGAAAATTCGGCTGAAAGCCCTAAAATTCCTGCGGGGTTCTTTGCAGCTTTGCTGTATATTCCTGTACAATATCTCCCATATCGTAAAAAACGATTATTACAAATATTTCAAATAATATTCGTAGTCGTAGAGAGCCTTAGGGATCATATTAAGTCGTCTAAACCTAAACCTCAGGGGACATAATATAAAGTCGAGCAGAATAATTTTTTTGCGCTCCATTTACCGGCCAATTTGCAAGAATTATCGACGTTTTAATTAAGCCCGCGAAAAAAACAAACCCATGGATATATTTCAATACTAAATCTAGCCGAGAGATATTTAATTTCAGGTTTTGTCGATAATTTTTCGTAAAAATCGAACGCCCTACATGGACTTGGCCGGTTGTCGAGACTCGGACCAAGGTTAGGTGTTGCTCCTAGGGAATTTTTGAGATGCTGGTATTACGTTATCGCTGTTAAAAGTCGGGTTTTTTTGAATAGCTACGTTACGCAGTATTTATATGTAGGCAACATTGGAATATATCACCCAAGGAAATACTACTGAAAAATATATCAGCAAAAAGTAGGTGTTTCGAGTGAAGCGTCGCCGTCGGCGGCGTCGCGTCGATTCATAATCAAGTGGACCATTTTAATTTTAATTCTTGAAATGTAAGCTTAATATGAGAATAATATATCCAATGTCCTGGTTGTTCGACGACTGCGCAAACATGAGGCCCATCAGCCAAACAGCAATTAAAAAACAAAGCCAAATTGCTCGTCGTCATGCACTGGAGGCCTCGGCGCTCTCTGAGGCGGTGTTGCCGAATGGTTAGCTTTGTCTGGGTAGTAGTTTTGGTAACTGTAGACTTTGGGTGAATTATATAGAAATATTTAAAGAAGTTTAAGTCCACGTAGAATGCCACGGTTAACTCAGAAGATATTCAATCCATTTGAAACGCTTTGCATAACTCTTATAGCTTTTTCTCAGCTATTTTATTTTTTCTTCACTTTGTACCCAACTAATATAACCTTGGCTAAAAAGGTGTTTTATAGTATGAGGAAACAAAAGCAAAATTTTGGTTGTTTTATATATTAATTTTCGAATTTTTCCCGCAAAAACTCCCAGCTCACGCACAAATTAAAACCGATTTTTCAGACAAAGTAATAAATCGTCCCTTTGCATTCGCCGAGGACCAGTTTTTAATTATGGCCCCGCGTCGTAAGTTCTCATCTCGCTATGCCTCAACGTGTTTACGAGATATTGATTGTCATCGGTTTTTTTTTCGCGGACGGTTAGTTGATTTGTAGGCATCGTGGCATTGGTCGCATATTTGTTACTTCACCACGTCCCAGAGGTTTTTAGAATATTTCAGTCGTGTTTGCTTTAATATGGATTGCACAGGGTGAGACAAAATCCTCTATAAGCCGGTACTGTATAGATAACGCTTTTATTTGTACTGGTGGCTCAGAAACAAGCGATAGAACAACGCTGGGATTTTTTTTTCAAGATATATTGTTGAATTTTTAACTTATACTAAAAATACAGCATATAGTAAGCTAAATAACATGCGTCCGTTTTAGAAAATGCAGCCCAATCACCATGTATGTATAATAACATTTTTAATGTCTTTGACTGCAAGGCTTTCTTAAATTTTGTCCGAGACCTCATTGAGTAAGTAATTCGTTCTGATAAATCACGTATCCGGAATCTGAGGTTAACAAAAAAATTAAAAATGTTTTTTTTTAAATAACTAATTATATACATACTCCCAATATTGTGACCTGAAGTTATAATATGTAGATTTATATATTTGACTGCCTGAAATCTCATTGAACACAGTTTGAAGCTGGATCGGAAAATGTGGAAATTTTTTGGTTATTAGAGTACATTTTATGGCAGATTCCGAGGTAACATTTTAATTTTAGCATATCGATGCGTGTACAATTTGAAGATGGGAATATGGGCCATGATCGGAGAATGTTGACATTTCCAAGCGATAAGCAGTGGTTGATGGGAAATTTCGAGGCAAATTTTTACTTTAAACATTAAGTTGTGCCAAATAATTTGAAAATCTAGAACACAGCATATTTCATAATAATAATTTCGCATTGTTGAAGTGCTCTTAAGTACGCCTCTTTTTTTTTTATAAATTGTGTCTTATTCCGGTCCTGTGCCTAAAATTATGTTGGGCCATTTTAGAGGCAATTAGGATTTTTTATCGGCCCTGTATCTCGAAATTAAAGTGTTTGTCGATACATTTCTCAGTTTTGTGAAAAATAACCTTATTCGAATTTGAAATTATTCAGTGTCGAACGAACATACAAAAAAATTGTAGATAAAACTGTGCATAAACTTGTTGATCTCTGGGATTTACTATCGAATTATAAAACGGTGGCAGTATTTTGACTAAAACAAATACAATTTTCATCTGATGTTTTGTGTTATCTTACTTAATACCGCATCAAATAGACGCCTATTTATATCAGAGTAAATGGTAGAAGCAACGTCACTAATTTCAAATAAAAACAATAAGGTAATAAAACGGAGGCTTGTTATGTTACAACTTTGTCCTAGACTTGACATTAAAACTGAAATACAAAGCTATTGGTCGTTAGGGTACCTATACATTTAGAACGAGTTCAATAAAACATCTCAACACCAATTAACATATCATCGGCATAATGGAATTAATGACATGTTTTGCCTAAATGAAATTATTTTATTTGCCATTGAGCTGACAAAGATCACTGGTTTGTAAGGCTAAGTCAATTGCGTATATTTTTACAACGAATTTAATTAAACATCTAAACACCAATTAATATATCATCGAGATAATCCAATTGTTATTGATAGGCATCGCCCCACGGGTTGCGTAACGTAATAATACATTTTAATGTTTTATCTAAATTAAATACTTAAACTAACGCATCCATAGTATTAAAACATCACAGAATAAAAAATAATTTTTAAAGCAGTTGTTGAATTTTTAAATAAGGCAGTTCCCTGAACTTTCAGCTGTCCATCTGGATCTTGCACATCAACGTGAAACGGTTCGAAGTAGTTCGGGCTACAAGTACTTATAAATGTGAGAACGCTCAAAGAACTGTTTGCATCATGATGTGATACTTGTTACAGGGATGAAAACTGAAGTAAGTCAAAGAGTGTATTTCAAATAAACTCAGAAAGATAATGTTTCAATCAATTTTGATGTAAGTGAGTGTATTTTTCAAGTAAACACTTCTTTTGCCAAAGCATGTAACGCTCAAAGCTGTCTACATTCGGTTATTTAACGTTCATTCGAGTAATTTTCAGATATTTAACTTTTTTTTTCGAAAACAATTGCGAGTGGAAATTTGGAAATCATTACGTCAAATGTGTGAATTGTCAAAATTTTGCTTTGATACACGATAACTCTGCCGAAAAATTATTTAATTTGGCGAAAATCGGAAAATGGCCTGTATTTTCTTGGATGTGTATATTCTTGAAAAAGAGCGGAAAATACTGGGAAAATAGAGTTTTGAGGAAAAATTTAAAAACATCAAAAAAATAATTAAACACACTCCGTTTTTTTCCTTTTTAAACAACTTTAAGGCAAAATGTATTTTTTTGACATAACCAAAAAAAAACTATATCAAAGCAGTTTTAACAAAAAACACAAATCTACCTAAGAAAATATTCTGATTTTGCACGAAATACCGTCATCTGTTTTCAAAAATACGTTATTTATATAACACTCTAAAGTTATCAAAGGTATCTAATGATGACTGTATTGAAATAACTTGTTCTTATCAAAACATCTACTTAAAAATTACTGAATTATTAGGTGATGAATAATTATGTAGAGCTTCTAATTTTGTCTTTGTACACATATTTACTGACATCCCTCCTTATCGGAGGATAAGGAAGGATCTCAGAGGATATGAGAGAAAAGAGACGGAGCACCCTATAGAGAATAATAAAAGCATGAAAGTGCGTCGCAGGAAACTTACAAGCGGAAAAAGAGAAATATGCAAGATGAGGGACGGAGCAGGAAAAATTACGACAAACAGAAAAGAAATACTGAACATTGTGGAGGAATTTTACCAACTACTATATAAAAGTCGTCACCCTGGTAAAGGAAAGATGGACTATGCGCCAGGACTTCTGACATCTGAAAGTGGCATTGTCAATCAAGGTTCAGAGGAATTACCGGATATTACAACAGAGGAAATAAAACTGGCTCTAAAAAAAACCAAAAGCAACAAAGCACCAGGTGAAGATAATGCGCTCTCTGACGCAGTCAAAATAGACAGTCAACGCTTATTCCAAAAACTAAAAGCTCTCTTCAATATATGTCTTTCTAATAATGTCGGTCAAGTTTGCCCCCCATATTAAAGAAATTTCAAAAGTAAATGAAGCATAATTTTGCACACATTTTGCACAATTTTGCACACCGCAAATAAAATTTTGCACACCCACACAAGGAAAACTACAGCTGTTTTTTATACGGGGGGCAAACTTGACCGTTCCCCCCCATCTGTTACAAAATTGAAAAATTTTGATGCCACTCGAATCGGCAAATTTTGCACAACTTTGCACACCGATTTTCAAATTTTGCACACTTTTCTGGGGAAAGTTATGACGTGTTAAAAATTTGAATTTTCCCCCCCGTTTGTCAAAATGTGGAAACATTTTGATGCTGTTAGGTTCTACTAATTTTGCACAATTTTGCACACCTATTTACAATTTTTGCACACTTTTCTAGGGAAAGTTATGAGGTGTTAAAGATTTGCATTCCCCCCCCCC
>JAEQML010068192.1:0-18461 GCA_016904865.1 Pissodes strobi | reverse complement strand
AAAATGAGAATGAGAAAGTACTAACGGGCAGTGTCAAAGCTTCATTGACAAAGAGTTTCTTTGGTAATCAACTCTTCTGATGCGTTTTTAATGTACACAGGTAAAATTTCGTTTGCTTTCTTATAGTTAGCTACCTATATATACGAGTATTTATTTGTGATTCATGTAGCTTTTCTAAAAACCCTTATTCCACGTGAAGACGCTCGTAGACCAGTTGTTATAGATGCCCTTTTTAGCGATTTAAACCTCCATGTAATTTCACTCCAATTTCATGGTGACTTTATACAAATTTTTAAATAAAACTACCTTATATCGCCAATACCTTATATCGGAAGAGAAAAATTTGAAACTAGATATATTTTTTAGAGAAAAAAATTTGGCGTGTGCATAAGACCGCAAGACAGAAGTGAATACTTCAATAAGCGAGGGTCATCGTATGTCAGAATTTCGATCCGAGCCTTCGTTGCAGAGATACGAGCGAAAAACGGTTTTCCCCCAAAAAAAACCCTTAAATTAGAGCCCCGGTCCCCCCGTATGCCCTAAGGTGGCCCCCCATGGGACGCACCTACCATAGAAATTTCGACCCCGTACCTCTTCTCGTTCTCCCGAAATTAATTATTAAAATTTTTCCTTCTCCCCCCTCTCCTGGCCAAACGGGGGAGGTACGGGGTCCCATTTTCATGCAGGATCTTTTTTTTACCCCGGCTACATCTCCTGAAAATTTCAGCCCTCTACCTATATGGGAACATGCCAAATTTTTTTTAGAAAAGCCTATTATACCGGAAATCCTTGTCAAAAACTGTATTAGAAAATACTTTGGAAATGATGACTTTTATGAAAGAAAAGCTCTGAGTTTTAACCGCGACACGTTACCACATAATATATTGTGAACTACTAAAATTCATAAATTATTAAATAAATATCACTCTGTCCTAAGTTTGAACTTGAACTTGGAAAATATTATGTAAACATTAAAGGCAAATTATAAACAAAGCGAACAGTCAACGCGAGCGATTATGAACCTTAAACGTGCAACGATCAGCACATTTCATTATGTAATTACGCTAGCGAACCATCAGTTGGAGAGACTTTGCGTCTCAGTTAAAAACCAGTTCCCAACCAGAGCACAAGTTCGCTGGATCCTCACTTATCCCTTTCTTACCCAAACCTGAGTCTTGCAGATCACATGTTCCTGAAACTCAGGGGTTTCATACCCACAGTAGTAAAAGTCGAGTTTTTGAGAAATTTGTCAAAGTTCTGGAAAGGTAATTTTCAAAGTAGAGTCTGTCAAGTAGTTCAAGTGCAGTGTGAACTGTGAGTGTAAAAAATACAAAAAATAACCTCAAGTGAAACCTAACACATTTACCAAAGACCTATAAACAATTCAAAAATATACTTCAATCGGGAGAACATGCGCACTTTAGTAATATATTCTTGTTAAGTTTCTGACCAATAGATATTGGTAATGTTTTTTCATTATATCTTTGACCAATAGACGTGTTATCTCTTCTCACCTGACGTAGATCGATCCCGAAGTTGAGCTATATTCCTGCACGCTAACCAAGGCGTGGCGTCATGGAAAAACTAAACGTGACAATATTATTTCTGAATAATCGAGTAATCTGTAACAAGCAAGATTTCGTACATTAAAGAGAGGGGGATATGAGCAGACCATATCAAAAAATTGTATCGATACGCTTGAAAATACCGAATTGGTGATTTTTTGCAATTTTCAATGTTAAAAACCCAAACTAATTGCAGATTCATAAACCTCGTAATCTCTGCTATGAAAACAACAATTTTCTGCACGAGATTGAGGAAAACGATAAAATCGAAGTTAAAATGAAGCATGCAGAAAATTGAAAAAAACTCCTTAGTGTTCAATATCCTAGCAATTTTGCAAGTCCGAATACATAGCTTTACTTTTGATGTATTATAGAAAATTTTAAAGAACACGAATTTAAATCGGAATATTTAAAGTGCGTCCATGAATTCGATAGAAATCTTAATGATCTTAACCGATATTTATCAACTTGCCAAACCTTAATTGACCATTTTTATAATGCTAGGAACCCCACTGATTTTAATAATATTTTCTTAGTCTGATTGGAAAACTAACGGGAAATGCAAAAATTGTCGTAAGCATTCAAAACATTTTCCACATGGGACGAATTAAAAGAAAATTTAAAGCGAAATTTTGCTGACCAAAGAGACGAAAGTTGTCTCAATAGGCATCTAGTTATGCTAAAACAAAATGTAAACGGACAACCTAGCCAATTTTATGATAGAGTACTTTATATCTTAAATTTGATTTGTTCATATATAGACAGTCATGAAACGGTTGATTCAGCGAGGACTTTGAAAAAGTCCTTGTATAATGATCTTGCTTTAAAAACGTTCCTTTTGGGATTAAAAGAACCCCTAGGGATAACATTACGAGTAATTTAGCCGAAGTCTTGCAATTTCTGACGCAAGAAAATAATATACATTATTTTCAAAATTTAACAAAAACATCGCTAAGTCAACCTAATTTTAAAAGTTTCCAGTTTACACAAAATTCTTCTTGAAACCGAATTTTTCTAATAATAATTTCCAAAGGCCCTAACAACTTCTTTACACCTAGGCCCAACAATTTCCAGTCACAGCCGGTAATATGACCAATCTTTAATAATTTCCCTCTAAGAAGGAAAAAACTCAAGAATTTTTAGTAGATCCAACAATTAATCCAATTGGTTCAGGTCAAATCAAAACAAACCCTTACCACCACCAGAACCTATGAGTATATCTTATTCCAACTTTACACCCAGTCATTCATCACCTAATTTTTCCAGATTTCAGTCGAATGTACCAAATTACCTAAAATTTCGGATGATAATGAAAGAAATGATTATTATAATTTAGATTTTGAGAACAGTCACGAAAATAATTCTGAAAATTTGTACCAACCGTCTACTACTATTTTCTTTTAACCAAAATCAGTACTCTTTTAAAATCCAGAAAATGATGAATCAGGCGAGTGCAACGAAAATTAAAATTTTCACGAAGTCACTCAGGTCAACGACCAGACCTAATAATTTCTTTAAACACGTCGAATACTATTGAGTAACCTTACAGAGCATAATATTCCAGAGCATAATATTAAACTTTTAATTGGCACTGGTGCAACAAAATCATTTATAAAACCTAATTTGGCAAAAAAATATTACCTAAATTCTATTTTTGAAGTCCATTTTATAGTTAATACTGTGTTTCAAAAATCGGCCCATAGACATAACGCATTTATAGCAGCATCAACAATTTTTACGGTCTAATAGGGCTCGACAACATTAAGTTTCCTGCATTCTTCACTTCAGGCTAATCTTGATTTTAAAACAGGATTTTTAATAACACCTTTTGCCTAAATAAAATTTGACTTTCACGACATGCAAACATAAATAAATTGTGTTTCTGTAGCCCTTAGAACGCAACAAGTAATTAAAGTTATAACGTCCATTAAAAAAAATTAAATTATTATACCACACCAAAAATTTCATAAATGCGAAATGCCAGAATGTTTAACAGTCGCGCAAAACGGGTACGCTATTACCTCAATTCTAAACAATTCATGTGAATCGATAACTCTAGATTTTTCACAACCCATCGATACCGAGAAATTTAACAGAAAAGAATGCCAAAACATTGATTTCAATAATTTCGACGAATTACCTAAAATTGATTTCGATCTCTCAAAAATTTGGATAGACCACCTAAATTCCGAAGAACAAAAAGCAATATTAACGTGTTTTACCAAGAAAATACCCTCTTAAGTTTCACTAGTAAAATAAAGCACAATATTAAAACCACCGATGACATTCCGATATATACAAGATCTTACAGGTATTCTTTCAATCATAAGCAAGAAGTCAAAAATCAAATTAAAAAAATACCAAAAATAATTAGACCATCTAGTCGCCCATGGTCCAGCCCTCTCTGTGTGGTTCCAAAAAAAGGACGCATCAGAGATAGAAAAATGGAGGGTCGTCGTGGACTACCGAAAACTCAACGAAAAAACCATCAATGATAAATACCGACTACCGAACATTACTGACTTACTCGACTAGTTAGGTAAGTGGCAGTACTTCACCACCCTCGACTTGACGTCCGGGTTCCACCAAATTAAGATGAGCAAAGAACACATTCCTAAAACAGCTTAATACGGAAAATTACCACTATGGATGCCATTCGGGCTTAAAAACGCCCCCGCCACCTTTCAGCGGAAAATGGTTTCAATTTTAAGGGGAATTCAAAACGAGAAATGTTTGGTATACCTTGACGATATTATCGTATCTTCAACATCCCCGCAGAAAAACATGGATAATCTTAAAAAGTCGTTCTAACGTCTAAGGGAACCCAACTTGACAACTCCGAATTTTTGCAGCGTGAAGCAGCCTATCTGGGATACGTGGTTACCCCTCAGGGAGTGAAACCTAATCCGAATAAAATGTCCGCTATTAAAAACTGTCCTGTTCCATCGACAACTAAACAAATAAAAAGTTTTCTCAGTTTGCTAGGATATTATCCTTAGGTGCAGTACTGAGCCAAATGCCCATTGGTCAGGATTTACCAGTAGCGTACGCTTCGCTTACACTCAATGATTCAAAGCAAAACTATTCGACAATTGAAAAGGAATGTTTGTGTCTGGTGTGGGCCTTAAAATATTTTAGGCCGTACTTGCATGGGCGTAAATTTAATATCATTACTGACCTCAAGCCACTTCAGTGGTTATTCTTATTAAAAGATCCCAATTCCAAGCTGATGCGTTGACGAATCAAATTGGAAGTGTTCGATTATAACATACTATATAAAAAGGGCAAGGCCAATATGAATGAAAGTGCTTTATTGTCCAAGGATTATTACAATGAATAAATCTTATTGACAAAGCATGATTAAAATTTTGACACATACACAATTTTGTAGTCAATTGAATCTTGACACAAATACATATACCCTAAGTACAAAAGTACCACACTTCACAGAATACTAAGCAATACATGGCACCCCTAGCATATCTAAATACTATCCTGCTTAAAGAATTCGTCAATGCCATAAAATGCCTTCGACAACAGCCGGTCTTTCAACTTCTTCCTAAACATCCTCAGATTTAGGCTACGTCTCATCTCCAAGCTTAGGTGGTTATATATCTTTAAGCCATTATAAATGAAGGAGTCTCTAATGAGGCTCAGGCGAGGGATAAATAGGGGCACATGGTCTATCTGTCTCGTGAAATGGTTATGTTGGCGCTTAGGAAAATCGGTTTTGTTTTTATGAATAAGGCAAGCAGTTTCTAAGATGAATAAACAGGCAAGGGTTAGTATATTATTGGAAATAAAAAGAGGCTTGCAATGAGCTCTAGGATGGGCATTGCATAAATTTCTCACTGCTCTTTTCTGAAGGATGAAGACTGATTGGAATAAATACCTTGAACAGCCACCCCAGAATGGAAGGGCATATCTGAGGTGTGATTCAACATTCGCAAAATAAATGTTACGGGCGAAGTGTTTCCCCAATTCTTGGGAGGTAATACGGATAGAGTAGCAGCCAGAGGCCAACTTTTTATTTAATTTTAGAATGTGATGCTGAAACTTTAGGCTATCGTCCAAAATCAGCCCAAGGAACCTAGAATTATCAACAGAAGTAATAGAATGATTACCTATCTCAATGTTGTTTACCATACAGTTAAACCCAAGAATGTGAGTTTTCGACAAGTTTAGACAGAGAAGATTAGAGTCGCACCATTCCTTAATTTTATAGATGTCGGACGACATATCAGCCCTGAGTTGGTCCACGTCATGACCACCCCATGATACAGATGCATCATGCGCGAATGCCGTGATGGAACCAGAGAAGTCAAGCTGAAGAAGATCGTTAATGAAGACTAGAAACAACGTAGGTCCCAAGACAGAGCCCTGAGGGACACCGCATGGAACACTCTGCTTACTGGACGAAACACCCCCCAAAGACACAAACTGAACATGATCCGAGAGAAAGGATTGAAACCACTCAGAAGCCACACCACGGAAGCCATAAACCGATAGTTTCCGCAGCAGTATACCGTGGCTCACGCAATCAAACGCTTTAGATAAGTCACAGAACACTGCCGCGGAGGTCTCCCCTCTGTTGATACCCCGAAATAAATTCGATAAGAGATCAAACATAGCATCAGATGTACTCTTACCCTGTTGAAAACCATACTGGTGTTGATTTATTATCTTGTGTTTAACTAAGAAAGAAGTAATTCGTTTACGCGCAAGGGTTTCAACCAGTTTCGATAGTGTGGAAATAAGAGAAATCGGCCTATAATTTGACGGGGAACCATGGTCACCTCCCTTGAAGAGGGGAATGACCCTGGCAACTTTCAGGCTAGACGGAAAAATCCCCGTCTCAAATGATACGTCAATGGCGGAAGACAACGCAACAATGGCATCCATTGGTAACTGAGCCATTATGTTCAAGGAAATTCCGTCCTCACCAGCAGCCCTCCTGTTTTTCATGGATTTGATAGTTTCATCCACTTCTTGAGGTGTGGTCGGAGAAAAATAAAACGTCTCAGGAACATGGGCGTTGGGGAGATAAGATAGAGGGTCAGTTGCAGGGTGCAAGTCCTTAGTCAGATTTTCGGCAACTGTACAGTAGTAATTATTTAGGTCGCGTGCATTAATGTTGGATATTTTGATATTATTAGAAACTCTCCCAGTTATTTCACCAACAATGGACGAAGACTCTTTTTGTTGGTTGTTGGAATTACGAAAGCGTTTGGAATAGTACATATTTTTTGCATTTTTGATAACTTGCCTGTACATCTTTCTGTACCCAAAGAAATAAGACCGGACCATTTCATTATTAGGGTACTTTTTCCGCACAGCATTCCAAAACTTTAGATTAGACGGCGATGTGCGAATGCCCTTGGTCAACCACCGCTTGCGATCCCTGCTCCGTACCCTCAGACAGCGAACCGGAAAGGAAACATCAACAATGCTGGCCAACGACTCGTGGAAGCACTGCAGGGGGATCTCCGCATTCAATGTAGAGTCCCAATCGAAGGAAATGCAGCTCTCACGAAACACTCGGAATCCATGCGCGCTGTAGATCCTACCCGGTCTACTCACTCCCGGCAAGGTATTACATGCTAGAGGAATACTTGCTACAATAGCATTATGGTCTGATAAAGCCGGGTCAAAAACGTCACAAGGAACAACATCGCAGATGTTAGAGGCAATGTAATCAATTGTAGTAGATGACGCGTCCGTTACACTAGTGGACTGATGGACATGCATGCTAATATTGAAGGAGTTGAATAAGTTATGTAGTGCCAAGGTCGAACGATTATTAATGTCTTCAAAATCAATGTTTAGATCACCAGTTAAAATTATTTTGTGTTTTAGTGAAAATTTTGACAGAAGAGACTCCAGTCGATCTAAAAATATATAGAGATTGCATCCAGGAGAGCGATAAATGCATATTATAAAGCAATTTGATTCTCTGGAGTGTAAAATTGAGAACTCAAACTCCCTCTCAACGAGCATGTTATCAAACTTATCAAAGTGGTCAAAAGCCTGAGAGACCCCCTCACTCACAAGGGCGAGAGTACCCCCGTACCCTCTACTCAACCTACAAAACTTGGAGCCAACACAATAACCGGGAACATATAAAGGCTCATCTGGCTTAAGCCAATGTTCTGTCAATAGAACAATATCAGGATAATTTAAACTTTCTAAAATAACAAAAAGTTCGTCAATTTTATTGCGAATTGACTGGATATTTAAGAGCAAAATTGAAATGCTCGTGTCATTTTTTACTCTAAAAGAGAGTTGTCAGAAGCAGATTTGTCAGAATCCAGACATACAGGCGGAACTCCGACCTCTAAAGAAGAGTTATTTACTATTGAGTAGTCACTAATGCAAATGTGTTTCAAATTGTACAAAGTGAAAACATCCGTGAGAACACGGCTAGCTAGCACATAATTAACGAGATTCCGACAAAGATGCTTTTTACTAAGTCTATGCCTATTACCTAAAACAATGTTGTCGAAAATTCTGATTGAAGCATGATTGCTATGGAGAAATTGTTGGCACACATTGACAAAACTGATATAGCCACTAGGAACTGATTTTTTATAAGTTAAAGAGAATATTAAGTTTGTGAATGTGCCCATGGAAAACAACTTCCTCAAACTTTTAACATTCATATCCATATTGGACCTTAAATCTATGCATATAACTATATTGTCTCTATAGCTGAAATAAGTAGACAACTGGAAGATTCGATCCGCCATTTGAGTCAGAGAGTAATCAGAATGCAACTCTCCACTGATCCAATTCACTGACCGGGCAGCATAGCACAGCATGCCAGACGAAATGCCCCTAGCACTACGGTCACCAAACACCAACACATCGGGCAGGTCAGGTGTAGACCGACACTGCAATGAAGCTCGAGTGGTTGTGACCTGCTCCCGCGCATGAAGCGAGCCACCACTCTCCATAAGTGATGCACTCTGAACCAAGGCGGGGTCAACAACAGACATTTCATCGCATAAAGAACGTCCAGTCACATCCGATGCAGGCACAGACAGGGGACCATTGTCGCACTGCCGATCATCAGTAGCGTGAGTTAAGGTATTGGACAAAAGTTGTTTGAAGCTTTCCAGTTCACTTGAGAGAAATTGAATTTCCTGGTCTTGGGTCTCAATTGTTGTGTGCATTTGCATATTAAGATCTTTGATCTCAGATAAGGCATCCATAGATCTGCGCAGCTCCTCTTTATTAGTCTCATAATCAACTTTTAGAGCGTCTTTAGTTCTTTGTAGCTCAGCTGTACTTGCCTCAAGTTCGCTAATATAATTGTTGTCTGCTGTTTGGCAAGCACTATCACAGCTGGAGATACCTGATGGGCAAGTCTGAGTGAATGTTGAGACTTTAGAGCAATATGCAGCATGGGCATTTTGGCTTAATTCAAACAATTTGCTTTTCAACGCATTGTTCTCGATTGTAAGGTCACGTTCTAATGACTCTGCCTCCCTGAGAAGAGTCTGATAATCAGTCTTAAGCCTAGCGATATGATTAGATCTGCCTACAAGATCAGCATTGGCTTCCTTTAGGGCTTTCGTAAGGCAGGACACTGGTGGAATCCGAGCTGTTAGCCTGCTCGTAACAGTCCGCCGAGCATAAGACTAGGTTGTCGCGGAAGACCTCCACTCCTCTGCGTCTTTGAAGACAACTTTTATGGTAAATACTATGACATTGTATGGATATTAAGTTATTTTGCGACTTAGTTTTGCAGCACTGGAAAACCAAAGCCATATTTGCAGAAATTTATATAAAATTTGCCCAAGTTTAAAAATGTAAACACTCAATCAGTAAATAAACAAACCAAGCAGACGACAAGAAAGCATGGAACAACATAAACAAACTAGGTCAGTGCCTCCAAAAAAAACACAAACACATTCCACAACTGTTCACTTTGCAGATAAGAAATAAAGTCAGGTATCTCGTCCAAATACTTTGAATTAAATAGCAGGACCCGCAAATCAATTAGATTAAAGTTACTTGAATTAATATTTCACCAATCTTTGTCAAAATCAAAGGGCAGTTACTCAAAACACTAATCAACATCTCACATAATTTTTAGAATTTTTGGTTTACTTTAGGGACTGTAAATCTTAGATTTTAACAGGAGCAAATGAATGTGTGTATCACTTTGACGACACACAATCTGCTTCCCAGATGCATTGTAATGCATCGAATTACACGTTAAGGAAGGTCAGGACTGATATAGTCTTAAACAATATACAGAAGATTTCAACAAAGAACTTGAAGATGAAAATCAACAGCTCAGCCAGCCCTCAACATCTCGACAGCACGAAAATATAGACCAAGCATCTATGATAGTTCAACTAGATGAAAATTTCATAGAACCAGATGAAGGTGACACCATTCATTCTAACAATGACCAGGATCCTATTGCCGGAATCCCAATTCTGGAAAGCCCTGTAAATGTTGGCGCTAATCAAATTATAATTCTTCATATTTTGTTGCTTTTAAATAATAAATAAATTTTAAATGAAATACTATATGCAAGCAGCAATAATTTCCTGAAATAAGGTCCACCTACCTAATGGGCTCAACGTTACGGGTACAAAGCGGCTACGAGATGGTGCCAAAAAGAATTGACTTATTGCTCCCTTGGCTTCTGTCCGTATAGTCGGAAATATATGCTCAAAAATAGAACCATTAAGCCTTCAGTAATTTTTCAAATTTTACGTGGAAAACACACAATCCGGATGTTGGGAAGAGGTATAAACATTTGACATACATTCATAAATCATTATCAGACACGAGGGCATCACTAAGGCAAGGAAGCGTTCTCGATTTCTCGGTTATGCGACCGAAATGCTAGGAAATTAGGGACTTTAATATTAAATTGAATATACAGTGAGTCTCACAAAAGTTTTGATTCGCTAAATGGCTACGTTCTTAATGTTATGTTTTGATTGACCGAGTCCAAACATTCGTCCTTTGCCACTTGGCCTTGCAAGCTTCAGGTCTTCTCTATCAACCATTAACGTGATTGGTTGTTATGTATTGCGTGTTGGTTTCAAGATTACCCCCCTTCTTCCAGGATCGTGCACATGAAAGGTCAATTGGAATTTCAGTGGTGGAGATGATAGTCCTAGAACCAACACAATATAGCTTAACTACTAGCAAAATCTGGAAAATGGCTTAAAGCCAATAATAGGGTTTTGTGTAGGTATAGGGACTATTCAGAGGGCAAAAATAATATGAAAAATGTTACTTCATAAGATTAAAAATAAGTATTTTTTGCAAGCTTCATTTCTTATCTATTGACCACGAATGTGATTGGTTAATATGTATTGTGTGTTGGTTTTCAGATTCCCCCCTCTCCTAGGATCATGCACGTGAAAGGTTGATTGGAATTTCAGTGGTGGAGAGGATAGTCCCGGAACCCTCACAACATAACTACTAGCAAAATCTGGAAAATGGCTTGAAACAACAACAGAGTTTTTATAAAGGTATAGGGACTATAAGAAGCGAAAAAAAATATAAAAAATGTCACTTCACAAGTTTAAAATGAGTAAAATATTTTTTTTTTTGTAAATTTGAGCCAGAACTTCTTGTTAAGTCTTTGTGATACGTGGCAAGATTACTGAAAACTATAGTCTAAAAATGCAAAGTAAGTATCCAATTTGCTTTAAATTTCAGTTTAAATTTAGTGTAAAACCGTGGGCAAATCTCAAAAAACGTCAAAAAGCTTCTTTGATTGTAAGTTTAGTTGCGCTCCCTATGCAATTCAAATGTAGCTTCGCCAATAGTAGTATTTCAAAAAGCATACATTTGCATAAAAAATTGGATTTTGTGAAATATATGTTAAATCTTTTTGGGAGTCTAGTTACGGATACCGCAAGATATGCGAACACAGCTTCCGGATGAGAATAGAGAACGAGATAAAATTCGGAGAATATAAATGTGAAGAGTCGACAGAAACATTGAATAGGAGCCAAATGACCAAGCGAATTATTTTCCGATATAGAATAGTAATTAGTTCGATTTCAGGAATAGTCATTTTTCACGGAAAATTGCGGTTTTTCTTTTGATTACATGTTCGCTATTGCTTTCGCGAATTTAGCTTGGCGTATACTGGGACGAATGGACGTCTACTGAGAAGAGCGGACTGTCATAGTGTATAAATAGTAAATAAGTAGAGAAACATGTCGCGAAAAGTGGCTCTCTAGTTTTAGGACAATTTTTAAGTTTTAATTATTCAATTTAGCAGTTTTTTGAACATTTATGTTTTCATGGAGAGTGTTTTGAATTAATTTTCTGTAGAGAATTAGAATAAGAATTAATATTTTTATAGTTTGCACACAGGTGCTTTTTGAGAATAGATTTGCCTTGAACCAGGTGAGGATAACTTTTTTGGAATTGACGATTTACAGAAGTCTAGATACATGGAGTATGGACGTGTTTACAACTTCGGGAAGAGACAAAGATAATCCAGAAAATTGCCTAGGGTGTTTATTCTGTTACAGCTCAAAATGTAATGTCGTTTGTATTTATAGAAAGGAGTTAAAAATATGAAAACAGAAGTTGTAAACACACCCCAAGAAAACTTGTTTTTACTGTCCAGGCAAGACCACCAATTATTGCAAGAAATGCAAAAGCCCAATTCGCGGAGAACATTGAGGAGATATAGCTGTACTCTCTATTCTGAAAATTAATAGATCCTTTTAAGATTGCCTGAATAAGTTTTTTTTTCACAAGTTTCAACTATTCAGCACGATTGTTAAAGGGCATTACAGGAATTTTTCTAACATATTGGAGAACTAAATATGTGGCGATGATCATTATGATCATATTTCTTCTTCTTCTTTTTGAGGTCTAAAACCGAACTAAAGTCCACAGACACAATAGAGTAAATCAAAACAAACAACGGTGCTTGATCGCCAGGTGTTCACCGATTAGAGGGTGGATAGAACGATTTTTATTAGCTAACGAGGGAGGCGTGAATTGTGTTATCGTGTATCCTGGAATTTACCAGGGAATCAGGGGCTCATTCAGTCTTCAGTTCCTCGGTGCAATTTAGCATTTTGCGTAAGAGCGCACCAAGCTTCTGGGAGGCTGATTTTGCGATGTTAGCAACGTGGTCATGTCCAGTGGCGGATTTACCCTAAAGCCCGGTAGGCCCGGGCCTAGGGCGGCCAGATTTTAAGTTGGCAATAAAGTAATTTCATTATGTAGTCTATATGGTGGATGCTAAGAAAGGGGCGGCTGATAGCTTGGGGCCTAGGGCGGCCGAGACTGCAAATCCGCCACTGGTCATGTCAGAACATATTGTTGTTGACCGAGACACCCAGTAGTCCGATTGACGAGGATAAAGGAATGGTCGATCCCGCCATAATGATGTTAGGGCCCGCCGTATTGGCCCTCTTGGTAAACGTGGCTGCTTGGGTCTTTGCTGCATTGAACTGGGCCAAATTTCTGTAGCCCCAAGTTTGAACTTTCTCCAGGTCTTGATTAATTGCTGCAATCTGCTCCTGTCTGCGGTGATAAATCTCAGTCGCTGATAAAGGTTTTTCTGATCTAAATTGGGAGAAAAGGGTACTGTCATCTACAAAATTGTAAAGTATTATTCGTTTCGGTCAGCAGGTCATTAATATAGATGAGGAACAGAGTTGGTGAAAGTATTGCGCCCTGAGGCACGGCAATAATTGCCTCGGGGTAAAAATTGGATATAACTCCATTATAGAAATTCACGATGTTCTACATTTCTAAGAATTCTAATGCCTTATAAAAGAAAAGAAATTGGCGAAAACGAGATTTTTGCATTTTTTTTTTATAATTTTGTTTAATTTGTTTAAAAACAAATGAAATTATTAAAACAAAAGCGCGCTTTAGCGCTCTGCTCTGTCTTACTCCAATCTCACACTTCAAAGCTATCCAGCTTAGCAATATCTGTAGCCTTCACGGTTCACTCTTCTTCCATATATAATGCAATCGGAAAGACAAGGGTTTCGGCAAGTTTACCTTTTATAACTGTTATTTGTTTGTCCTTCCAAATTTTATTTAATTTTGTCATGGCATTTCACCATTTTTGTCGATTTAGTTCAGACTTTCTCTTTCCACTCTTTCAATAAGTTCCGACATCTCTTGTGCATCCCTTGATATAAGTGTGGTGTCATCGGCGTAGGGAAGGTAATTTATTTTTCTGCCGCCTATACTTATGCCTCCCCCTCCCAACTATCCATGGCTTTTCTAATGATGCGTTCCCCATAAATGTTGAATAGCAAGGGTGATATAATACAGCCTGGTCTTATACCTCGTTGTATGTTGAAGGGAGGTTTTGTCCTCTAGTCTGACTACTGTAGTGCTATTTTCATATAGAGGTTTGAATAGAAGCACCAGATTTTGAGATGGCTCCATATCTAAGAGAGCTTTCCAAAACCTATACTAGTTGACACAGTCAAATGCTTTGCTTGTAGTCTAAGAAACATAGACATGGTGGCTTCGCAAATTATCTTGCATTTTCGATGATTTGTCTAACATTTCAAATTTGTTCTCTTGTGCCTTTGCAACTGACGAATCCAACCTGCTTCTGTGGGATCTGCCAATCCAAAAGCATCTAAGACGTTGAACGAGAATTCTAAGCGTGACCTTGCTTGTATGTGAGATAAGTGCAATGGTTCTGTAGTTGTTACATTTTTGACTTGATCCTTTTTTGTGTAATGAGATGAATATCGATGTGCTCCAATCGTTTGGCTATTGTCCTGTTTTCCGTATGTTGTTACATATCCTCCACAGGAATTTGATGCCGACTTCATCGAGTTGTTTTAGCATTTCTTCGCTTATGGTATCACCGCCTGTGCTCTTCTGGTTTTTCAAATAGCGAATAGATATTCATAATATTTAAATCTTCTAATGAAATATTGTACTTCAGCTTCAGCTTTCGTTCTTTTGCCAGAAAATTATTAACGAGGCGAGGTATGCTTATTGAGTGAAAAAGGATTTTCGTATTTTAATCTCCCTATAAAGAGGATCGTAACAAGCCTATTTTCATTTTGTCTAATATTTGGTTGTTCACATTCTATAAAAAGCTTTTGATAAAGTTAATAGGATAGTTATTATTAATCAAGATAGACCATTCCAGAATTGACTCTTTTTAGTTTTGTTTGATTAAGCAAGCAATTAATATAAAATAGAGTTAGATAGATTGTAAGTTTAGTTTTAATCATCTCCTGATCATGCTAACATAGTTTAAAAAACGCGCTACGGCTGCAAACATTCTGTTTAGGTATTGTGGATAAAACTCTGTTTGCAGAAGCTGCCAAGCTCCACCTTAGTTGAGATGGCTTCACGGTCAGCGGATCTTAACATTTATCGGACGTTTCCGACCAAATTAATCAAGTGAGTGCAGATATTTGGATCCTAAAGTTTTGTAAAAAATTAATATTTTTTCAAATTTTATTAAAATTGTTTAACCAACTTCTCCAGTTCCAGGAAAAGCACATTCTTTTGCCAGGTAAAAGTGGCTAGATTGAGAAATTAAATAAATCAATAATCTGTACACCAAGAAAATGCCATCCATGCCAGGAAACTTAAAGAATTGAAGATAATGAAGCCTAAATCTAATAGTTTTCAGGAAAGCATAAACGTTGTGGAAACGATCTTTTGATAAAGCTGAATAGGGTATTTTAAATAAGGGTCTGAATTCTACATTCCCTCTTCCAAATAATAACTTACTTAATATTGTAGGTAATATAGAAAGCTCTATTTAACATATTCCTGACTCTATTAAAGGATTTGTTACAGAAGCGTGCAGAAATCAAATCTCTAAAAAGGTACTAAAACAGAGTTTTTCGCCTCCCTTATTGTAAACAACCCATTTTGACACTGTTTTGAAGGACGTAAGTGAGAATTACCAAAAAGGTATCGATTGCCCTTGACGACGGGTTGTAAGTTACTTACCAACCTTGGGTGGTAATAATTTATGCCACCCTGCATTCCTTAAGTTTAAACTACAAACATAGGAGATACCCTTAATTTTTTATTTCATCAACAACGTCAAGGTAACAATGATTTATAAAAATGGAGTAATATTAAGTAAAATGATTATTAATAGTACAGTTATTACACTTATTAACATTATTTACAAAATTTGGATAAACGTTTTCTCGTTTTTTCCAAATTTGTATGGAATGTTCTGACTCCATAAATTATCCATCTCTAACCAAGTTTTCTGTTAATCTTGAAGTACTGAAGGAGACTTCTGGCATCGTTATATTGTACAACATTTTATTTGCAACTTCCTTTTTATTGTTGACGCTCTCGGCTACATAACTATCCGCAATAGTTGCAGATTTCCATCCCCCATGTCGCTTGAGAGCTAAGACATCAACTCCAGTATTTGCTAATAAAGTGGCCGACGTTCTTCTAAGGGAGTGTCCAGTATACTGCTTAAAATTCTCAAAGTTCAGAAACCTATCAATTTTACTTGAAATTAAAAAAATCGTGTTTTTCCCGACAGGCTGATTTAAGCACTTTCCATTTTGATATCGCATGAAGAAGCGAGGATTAAAATTCGTCATGTGAGATCTTATATCAATGTAATTTTGAACTATTTTGAAATAACAAACCTTCTCATCGTCACTTTTAGTCACTGTAAATTTACATGCCATTTCATTTTTGGAATCAGGAATGAATAGTAACAATAATTATAATTTAATGCCTTAATTCAACATTGTCCATTTTCATTACACATAGTTCATTAGAATGGCACGCTCCAATAATTCCCATTACCATTACAACCTTCATCATTAAATAAATATCATCGGGGCTTCAAATAGGAACTTATTCACATTTTCCTTGTCAAACATATTGGATTTTTTAGGTTTAGACCCGTCATTTCTTCTTTTCAAAAATGCTTGAAGTTTAGGATATTTGGAAATATCTATGTTTTCCTCTATGAAAAGGGTGGACTTCAACATGGAATATTCACATCATAAGCTTGATGAAGACTTTAATACAGCAGATTTTTGGTGAAAGTACGCCAAAAGCACGGTTTCTGAAACTACAGTAGGAGTCTTTGTTTGGCACCATTTCTTGAAGTATTCCTCGATTTTTCTGGCAGCAGCGACAGACAAGCGATATTTGCCTATTCTTATATCCATTTCGCAATTATACAAATGAATAATTTCAGTTTTTCACAATTTTTAATAATAAACTGTCAACTTCATAATTTCATGCGAAAAGTATCGAATTAAATTAATAAAAATCCAAGAATAAATTCTGCAGGGAGGAGAAAAATCTTATATACTCCCCGGGATGTAAGTATATTTAATAGTCTCGAACTATATTGTCAGCCCTCGCTCTCGCTCGGGCACAAAATCGTCCTCGACTAGTAAATGTCACTTACATCCCTTATAGTATAAATAACTATTTATCCACAATATCGAAACAGAATTTTTGCACTCGACGGCGACGGGCGTTTCGCTATTAGCATCAACAGAAGCAGATTAAACTAAACTTAAAATCTACCTAATGCTATTTTATACTAATAGCAGAGTACTCTTTATACCGTGCTAATAGGCCCTCTATGTCTATTTAAACTATTCTTACATTTGGACGTAGTTATGCATAACTCGACCAAGCGCCAAAATCGATTTTTTGATATTATTGCGCGATCTAACTGCTAAAGACATTACCTATCCAGGAAAAAATCGTGGAACTCTAGAAATCTATATTTTAGGAGATATTTTAAGTTAAACTAAGCGCCAAACGGTTTAAGTTACTAGCTGCATTTCGCATAACTCGACCAAACACCACGAAGTTTTGCATAAGTCAACTAAACGCCACGATTCTGGCGTTTGGTCTAGTTAAGCAAATCACTTATCTGCTAACCATTCTCGATTCTTCTCTCGAATTATTATTTTGATATATTTAGTGTTATGTACAGGTTATGGCTGTTTGCTTAAGAAATATTGACTCAATCAAATGAAAGCGCGCGAATGAAATAAATTTGGAGGTAAGTTTTCCTTGTTTTACCATCCGGTAATAGTTTTTTTACCGAATGATACAGATTTTGGGGATATTGAGTGCGCGTTAAAACTTCAACAAAGATTGTATACATCTGATGAGTACATGAATATCATAAAATCTTGCAGAAACAAAAATCCCCTTGTTGTCCATAAAATGGAAAAGGAAGATTTTTTTAGCACAGCTAACGTAGAAAAAAAATATTGTTAACAGAATGTGACAAATAATAAAATTAACTGGCAGAAATTTAAAGAAATTGAAATTTGAGAGGACAGATCCTACAGAATATTTGTTAAAACTTCTCTCAAGGATGAAACTCACCAAGAAATAAAATGTGGAAGACCACAGACCAAAGATACTAAAAAAAACATTCCTTTAAAATTTACTTTAAAGTTTATGGCCAAACGGAAAGCTTTTTCCAGAGAAAAAACTCGAAGATATAAAGTTTCTGCTTCCTCTGATACCAAAAAATGCTAAGAGATTTTATAAAAACCTGGTGGGTGATCCATCTATTGAGGATGACTTAGATAGATATGATGGGCAACCGGACTTTGACGTCGAAAATGAGGCAGAATAAATGTTTATTAGGTAGTTATTAGGTATTTATTTGCACTACATTTTTTAGAGTAACTAGTTTGGCTTAAAGTTAATAGTTTCCTATTTCATTTGAAGTTTGTTTGGCAAGGTACAACATACCTATGGAGGTTTCATAGTTTTGTAATTTTTTAGAGTAAGTATAGATCTGGTAAATAAAGTTTTTGAAATGTGTTTCACTTTAACAGTTATTTTGATTTAAAATTAAAAGGGTTTATATTAGTTTCAAAATGTTTTATTTTTATTTTTAACCAGTTTTTCTAACAATTTTTAGTTGTTAATAAA
>JAEQML010068191.1:0-18462 GCA_016904865.1 Pissodes strobi | reverse complement strand
ATAGCTATCGTCACGTTAATTGACCAAAATCTTTTGGAGGAAATTAATTAACATGTGCATAAGTTTACAATTTAAAAACATCTGCAATGCATTGCTTTACAATAAAACATACATGAGAATTTAAGTAGTGGAAACTGCAAATAAACGTGCGATTTTATTGCCATTTTATGGAATATAAGCGTTTATTTGGGAACGCTGAAACGATCAATAAAACTAGAACACTTGTAAACAGTTTATAAATTAAAATAAACATCAATTTCAGAATAAAAGCTAATACGGTATGTTCACAGCTGAGTTTCTTGCCATCTTAGCGAAGCATAGCTAAATTATGTCTTAATAACAAGTTTTTATTACGAGTCAGCGAGGCAATATCTGTTTCAAAATTAGTCCATGAGATTCTAGATTTACATTTGGAATAGAAATAAAATATAGAATAACAAACTTTTGTAGCCCAAACAAAAATACATACATAAAGTTCCTCTTTTAACGAAAAATAGTGATTTATTTTATTGCGTTATGAAAAGAATAATGCAAATTTTATTTTTTTTTATTTTATAGTCAAAGTTTGTATATCCAACCTTTCTATGCATATCAAAACTGACAAAAGTTAATTATTGTGTAAATTTCGTATTAAATCGTGTAAGTATGATAAACGCCAAGATGGGGCAAATCTCGTTTAATAACTTATAACAAAGTTTACTAAATAAAATATAAGTTCCCGCGCTCTCGAGGCACGCAAAACCGGCTAGACCCCTTCCCCTCGTCCCGCTCGAGGGGCCAGGTACCGCCGATGCATACGCATACACAGTTGTTCACGGTATTTGACGGTACAAAGTACAAAGTTTACAGAATATGCAGGTATATGCAGCACGCTTGTGATCTCATTGCATCAAGGTTCCGACAGTGACACTTATATTTATCCTGTAAACTTTGCTTATATGTTTAGAATCATTAGAATTTAATAAAGAACTTATAATGCAATGGTAGTAGATATGCTATATATTCTTATAGAGTATTCATGTTAATGAGACAAATTGTGGCCCATTTATCCACCTCAATTTTAATGAGAATGTCTGTATAGATTGTTTCGGCTTTGGTCCCAGGATGTAAATTGCACAAGTGGCCCTAAAGAAGCTGAATCGAGAAGCAAATCTGCCCCCGTTGTCAAAAACCAAAAATCTAAACATAAAAACGATTAGTAAATGCAATTATAATAGTAAAAATGTCAATATTTTTCAGGTTCTTTTAGGTTTTTCAACTTTTTTGGGGTCACTAAATTAGCACATGGGTAATTTCAAACATCAATTGCTAACATAATCTGAATTTGCGATTCTGACGTTATCTACCGCTTCTTTCAACCAAGCCTATTGTTTTATTATTGAATATCAGATGCGAGCATTTTAAAGTACCGACTTTGTTAATAAAGGTTGTAGCTGACATCAAAACTGAGCGTTTTATTCATTCCTGTAAAATGCTCATGAACTCCAAATCCATAAATCATTATCAGTTTTGTTGTTAGAGAAAATTTCGTTTATTAAAATCATCTATGTTGGGATTTGGAACCTTCGGCAAAATGCACTAAAACAGTTTTATCCACAATACCAAAACAAAATTTTTGCACTCGACGCGCGTTTCGCTAACCATGTTAGCATCATCAGGAGATGATTTAAACTAAACTTAAAATCGGCCTAACTCTATTTTATACTAACTGTTTGCTTAATCAAGCGGAACCAAAAGAACCAATCCTAGAAGTCTACTAGTCACGCTCGATCAACCAACACAATGGACTATACGGAATAGGCCCTCTATATTTAGACTATTCTTACATTTAATAATTTCCATACTTTCGTGTGCCTCTAATAATCTCCTATCAGTTATATTATAAATTAGTTTTATTTTTTTAATTGTTATTCTATGATTATTATTAAAAGCGTGCTCAAAAACGCTTGATTTGTCTGTTCAACCATACTTTAAATGAGCTATATGTTCTTTGAATCTCGTTTGTATAGATCTTGTAGTTTGTAAATACACCCAATAATTTCTTAGTGTTAAACTGAGTTTGGTATACTAATTTTAAACCTACTTCCTTACAAACTTTTTGAAGTCGTCTAGTAAGTATACTGAGGATTATATGGTGTCGAGACATATTTTGTATTTTCATCCTGATTAACGAAAGAAGTGGAATCACGAATGATCTTTCTAACCACATGCCTATTAATTATTCTATTTATTAAGTTAGTATTGAAACCATTAACTTTCGCTATATTCTCAATTGTCTCCTTTTCATTATTAAATCTTTCTATGCTGAAAGGAAAATTAACCATACGGTGTACTAAAAATGAAAGCTGGCCATTTTGTGCTGGTCGCAATGGAAGGAGTCATTAGGAATATATCGGTTAGTAGCAGTACTTTTTCGATAAATATCAAATTCTAGTGTGTTATTATGGTTCCTAATCACTAAAGCATCCAAAAATAGTAGTTGGCCATTGTTCTCGGCTTCATAAGTAAATTTAATGGTGGGGAAACGGTTGTATAGTTTTGTTACAAAATCTTCGATATTAGCAGTTTTTATGTCGAATATCGCAAAAATGTCATCCACATACCTGTACCCTTGGAAAATACTCGAACTCCTGACTGATTTAATTTTTAAATTTACTCATGAAAAGATTAGCTAAGAACGGCGATAAACAGTTGCCGATTGCCGTACCTTCAAGTTGTCGGTAATAGTAATTTTTATATTGAAAACAATTTGGAACAATGAAAAGTTTGGTTAAAGTTAAATATCCTTGTTTGATTTCGTTAACAAAACTATTCATTTCAAGTAAATTACCAAGATATTGCAACGTCTGTGGTATTGGTGCACTAGGGAACAATGAGCTAACATCAAACGAGATTAAAATTTCACCTTCATTAAGTTTCGTACCCTTAATTTTGTCAATGAAATCTACGGAATTTAGTACTCCTGAATTCTGTTTTTATAGGTAAATTCTCAAACTGGTCTGCTAGTCACTTGGATCTTGGATATATTATAATTTGGCGATCCTATTGCCGAGACTATGGGACGCATTGCGTTCCAAGGTTTATGAATCTTGGAAAGACAATATAGTTTCAGCATAATAGGATTGCTCGCAGATAATTTGAATTTAATTTGTTCAGAAATAAGGTTGGTACATTTCTTCAAAGTGTTTTAACTTGTGTTACCATCTTAGATATTGGATTCCTTGAGATTTTGTTATAGGGGCCGGATTCGATTAAACTATCAACTCTTTGAAAATATTTGCTTTTGCCTAATATAACAGCCTTATTATCTTTGTGAGCTTTTAGACAGAAAACATCTTTTTCCTTTAATCTCTTGATTATACTTTTTCCTTTTCCAGGTCGAGAGTTAAAAATGTTATTAACTACATTTTTTGAGATCTGATTTCTGCATGCTTCTCTAACAAATCCTTTAGTAGAGTTAGGAAGATGTTGAATAGAGCTTTCTATATTACCTACAATATCAAGTAAATTATCCTTTGGTGGAGGCAGTGCAAAATTCAGACCTTTGTTTAAAAGATCCAGTTCAGCTTTATCAAAAGAACGAGAAGATAGGTTTGTACAGTAAACGAAGTATGTTTGAATTAGAAGCGTACAGACTATACAAAAAACTAACATTTAGATTAACAATTATTGAACTTGAAGAATGGTACGAGTTCCAGAGAAAAATGTTTTTAGTAATTGATACAAAATACACCAAGAAAATATCATCCATCTATAAGAAACCTAAAAAACCTAAATATGATAGTTCTCAGGAAGTCGTAAAAACATTGTGGAATCTTCTCGATCTTTTGATAAAGCTGAATTGTATCTTGTAAACAAAGGTCTGAGTTCTGCATTGCCTCCACCAAAGGATAATTTACTTGATATTTTAGGTAATATAGAAAGCTCTATATAACATCTTCCTGACTCTACTAAAGAATTTGTTAGAGAAGCATGCAGAAATCAGATCTCAAAAAATGTAGTTAATAATATTAGTTTAACTCTCGACCTGGAAAAGGAAAAAGAGATTAAAGGTGAAAGATGTTTTCTATCTAAGAGATGACAAAGGTAATAAGATTGTTATATTAGACAAAAGCGAATATTTTCAAAGAGTTGACAATTTAATCTAATCCGAGCCCTATAACAAAATCTTAAGGAATCCATTATCTAAGATGGTAACACAAGTTAAAAACACTTTAAAGAAATGTAGCAACCTTATTTCTGATCAAATTAAATTCAAATTATCTGTGAGCAATCCTACTATGCCGAAACTATATTGTCTTAGATTCATAAACCTGGGACCGCAATGCGTCCCATTGTCTCGGCAATAGGATCGCCAACTTATAACATATCCAAGTGGCTAGCAGACCAGTTTGAGAATGTACATATAAAACAACAGAATTCAGGAGTACTAAATTCCTTACGTTTGATTAACAAAATTAAAGGTACAAACCTTAATGAAGGCGAATTTTAATCTCGTTTGATGTTAGCTCATTGTTTCCTAGTATATCAATACCACAGACCTTGCAATATCTTGGTGAATTACTTGAGGTAAATAGTTTTGATAACAAATTCGACAAGAATTTTTAACTTTAACCAAACTTTGCACTGATCCAAATTATTTTCAATATAAAAATAACTATTACCAACAACTTGAAGGTACGGCAATGGGCAACTGTTGATCGCCGCTCTTAGCTAATATTTTCAAGAGTAAATTTGAAAATGAAATCAGTCAGGGTTATCGTACAGGTCGATCGAAGATTTCGTTACAAAACTAAACAATCGTTTCCCCACCATTAAATTTACCTATGTGTATGTCACAAACAATGACCAACTACCATTTTTGGATACTTTAGTGATTATTAACGATAATAACACACTAGAATTCGATATTTATAGAAAAAATACAGCTTTCATTTTTTAGTACACCGTATGGTTAAGATTTAATAATTAAAAGGAAACAATTAAGAATATAGCGACAGTTAATGGTTGCAATACTAACTTAATAAATATATTAATTAATAGGCATGTGTTTAGAGAGACCATTCGTGATTCCACTTCTTTCGTTATTCAGGATGGAAATGCAAAATATGTCTTGGTACCATATAATCCTCAGTATACTAGAGGACTTCAAGAAGTTTTTAAGAAAGTAGGTTTAAAATTAGTACACCAAACTCAGTTAAATATTAAGAAATTATTGGATGGTCCAAAGGACAAAATTGGAATATTGGAAAAAGTGGAATTTATGAAAATGGATGCATGGATTGTAATCAAAAATATGTTGGGCAGACTAGAAGATCTATACAAACGGGAATCAAAGAACATATTGCTAATTTAAAGTATGGTAGGACAGAAAAATCAAGTGTTACTGAGCACGCTCTCGATAATAATCATAGAATAACAATTAAAAACTTTAAATTAATTCATAAACGACCGTCGAGTGCAAAAATTCTGTTTCGGTATAGTGAATTAAACTCTGTTTTAGTATTTAAATCATGTTCCCCATTATCGGGTTGCAAATTGATTTGAAAGTAGATATCGACGTAATTAATATAAGGATAAATTTACAACCTTATTCGAATGAACTCTTGAGAAAATTGAAAAATAAGTCGGAATAAAAGGAAAAAGGAAAAAATATACTCCCGATGCTTTGCGAGGTTGCAAATTCAGTTAGTATTTAAAAACATTATTTGAACGCTATATAAAATTTGCTCTTTTTTAATTTTTTTTATAACGCCAAACATAAGTTTATTATTTAAATAATGAATAATTTAATTCAGTTCCGGGACATTGATGAGGTTATAAACTCAAATTGGCAAAATTAATGTTCCAAATATTTGCACCCTGTTTCTATAATTTTCGCAATTATATGGACTTATACTTGCAATGTAGAACGTTAAAATCGTAGCCGCGCCGGATAAAATTGTTTTTTAAAAATCTGTCGTGCAAAAAATTACAACTGGGTTTCTAACCATATTTTGTAACATAAACAAGCCTTTTCATATCCATTGCAATTATGTATTGTTAAAATATCTTTAAATAAAGTTAATAAAAAGCTTTTTTTTCGATTTACCTCACCCAATATTATCCCAAAATTTTAAAACTTCCGCAATTCCTCATACTTTTTTTTACCTTATTGAATGACCTACTATTGAAATTCTCAATAAAACAGAAGTGGATAAATATGCAATAATTTGCATTTTAAGAGGAAATTATTCAGCATTTATTCCTACAATTTCAGGTTTCGTATATACTCGGAGTGGCCTTAAAGTAGGGCCTTTTTACCATTAGGCTCGGGCCTAGAGCCCAATGGTAAGAGAGGTCGAAAATCTGCAACATTTAAAACTACCTATCCAGTAGCATTTTTCTAACGCCGAAAAAGTTGTGAGGACCGAAAAAACTGAGACAGTTCGATAGGGAATTTCTAGAAGAACAGCTCTCTATATGCTTCCCTGTTTCAAAAATGCCGAAAAAGTGTGTACTGGGCATATAAGGTCACAAGGGTATTGATTTCATATCCTCTAAACTATGGTTAATTTGTTAAGGAATACACAATATATTGCAATTGCCCAGCACAGCTTATTTGACGATTATTATTACATTAGGTAATCAGGTTATTGTTTAATTAATATAAGATTGCATACTATGCATTTTGGCTAGCGTATACGAATGTTAATTTATAACCAATATAGTTTTATCGAAGCTTTCGTGATGTCATTAATTCTCCTCAACGTATGAGAACCAAGCTGATTGCAAGGGGACTATTGAGGGTAAATGTAAAAAAAAGATTTCTAAGTCAAAAAATGAGGGTTTTTATTTATTTTTCCTCAAGAAGTATTTATTTTTTAGAGAAGCCAAATTACTTGACGAAAATTTACGCCTAAAACTGTATTTGAAAATGATGATACCTTTTATACAGGGGAGCTAGTCGAATTTAAACTTGTCGCCATTTTGAGTTTTGACATCCCTTAATATTTTATTTCTCAAAAACCGAATAATCTGGAGCAACCAAGCTTTCTTACTTTAAAAATGAGGAATATGGGCAGACCATACTAAAAAATCGCATCGGTGCAATTGAAAATACCTAGTTGATTTTCAGTTTGAAAAATTTACTTTAAACGTCGTGCCAGCCAACGTATAGCTATTTCCAAGAAATCAATCTCAGGTTCATAAACCTCGTGATATCTGCTATAAAAAAGTTTTATAATAATTTTCGGTACGGGAATGGGAAATAACAGAAAATTGAATTTATATTCAACATGTAGAAAAACGCAAAAATAATCCAATACCTCACCAATTTTACAAGTCAACAGATAGCTTTGCTTCTGATGCATTTTTGGAAATTTGAAGAACTACGTCTTGCAATATTTTGGCATGACGTTTAGGGTATAATATGTGTTTCCGTTTCCACGAACTGTATTAGGAGCTTTAAGTAAGCAGTCGTTTTCGGTTTCACCAAACCCAATTTTTCCCTAAACCTGCTTATAGCCACCCTAAATTTAGTGATCAAAAATTCTTCACCTAAAGAGTTACTTAGTAAAGGAAGGTAAAATCTAACCTTATTCTTCAGTATGTTTAATCCATATTTTGTATTTTGCTCGTTGGATAACGCCAGTGTTTTATTGTGTTTTCCCTAGATTGAACTGATAGTTTTCTTAAATTTTCCTTCATTTATTCGTAAAATTTTTTGGGGTGATTCTATCCGTTATTATCTCCTATCTCAGTGAATGGAAGAATGGTTATCATTCGCAATTATTATTTTATTTTCTCTAACTGAAACATATTCAGTATTTTTATTTTCAATTATATGTTTATGATGATCTACAACTATAATATTAAACAAAACCAGGATCAGTATAATTTGAAGTTAAGTATTTTTTGGGAGGGATTTGATCTTTCATTTGCTCCATTGCTAGTTTTATCTCGGCTTTTGTTGTGGAAAACAAAGCACAACCGTCACAATGAATTATATTCTTTACAGTTTAAAAACCGTCAATTTAGAAAAATAAATATTTACTTACTGGATACTGTCAACTTATATGACAAACTCATCTTCGGATCAGTATTTACTTGACATTCATACTGACCGGTATCGTTAACTTTAACACCACGTATCCTCAAGCCCCAAAAATCTTCATTTGTGTCAGTATTTACTGCTTCAAATCTGTAGTCACTCGAAAAGGTGTGAGGGCCTGATGTGAGAATGTGCATGTCCTGGATTCGAATCCATGAGACCTAAAAGTAAGAAAGACCTGGAGAAATCTTAATAATAATTGTGTGTGGTATGTAATTTTCTTCAAGCGGTAAGTCCCTGCAATTATAAATTAAAATAAATATGTGGACGAAAATAATATACCACAAAACAAATTTACTACAACACATTTATCAAAAAAATGTTCTTCACTGAAGATTAGCTTTATAATTTAATAAATGTAACTCAATTTAAACAATCTTGTTGAATTCTCAATCAATTACTCTAGCCAATCGCATTAGAGTAAAATGAATTTGAAAAGTAGCTTAAAAACTGTACCAATCAATCAATCATTCTCTCAGGCCACGTGATTCCAAAAACGCTTAAATCTTCGCATATTATTTTGATTTGCTCCCCGACCTATCCACTCACTACATTGCATTGGTATATATTGTATAGTTTCTAAAATCTGTAGTGAATAATTTTTGTAATACAAATACATATACGTAAGTTATTCCTAGCATATCAGTTACCCTATAGTTCAACCAAAAAATAAGTACTGATTCTCAGTTAAGTAGCGAAGTTTTCTTTCTAAATGCCGTTATTTTATTAAAATAAACCAAAATTCTGTGTTTTCTTAATGGAACACTCTGTGTAATGCTAAGAAACTTAAGGTCATATTTGTCAATATTGAACCAGTTACATCTTCTAAGAAAAAACCTCAAGTGCTATTGGGTAGCGAGGCTATTGTCAGGGAATGACTAAAGATAAATAGTGCCACTAGTGCCATATCATATAAGTTATGACGTCTTCTTTATAAACTCTTATTTGGAACAGTGAAAACAAAGGACGGGAGCTCTGGTAGCAGTTTTAGAGAAAAACATAATACGGATCTTAAATAGTTTTACATTTTTTAACTGTGTGTTTAAAAAATGGTCATCACACGAGTCCTCAAACATACACTGTGTCTTATAATTTTACCTTGTTTAAGCAAACCACTCCAAAATTCAGACTCCCCAAGGATCCCGATATAGTTCAAACTTCAAACTGATTTAAGCCAACTCCTTCCAAATAATAGTATTTCTCTTGAAAAACTTTCATATAAAATCATAAACTTGATGGCTTTAATCGCGGCCCATTATGTTCAAACCATTTCATTGGTGACACAGAAAATATCAAGCTAATAATTAACATTTCTGATACATAGATACCATCCAATTTCAATTCTACCTGATAACCTTGAACGTGTGCGACAAATACTATTATAATTTCTTCCATAAAGCGCACAAAAACATTCGCGCTAAAAGTAACAAACTTCGGTCTAGACACGACTGTCTCCACGAGACATGCTGCCACCACAGTAGCTATTATGGTACTAATAATATTGAAATTGAAATTCTTCTAAGTTGCAAGAAATTTTGAATATAGTAAAGAAGGAACCGGCAGAGGGTTGTTGAGAGTGGCAAATATCGTACAAATAACGTGTATTACATTTTTCTAGAGAAGAATGCGCTTCATAAAATTAAGATTGAACTCGACTTAGGTAAGTTCGTTCAACCCTAATCTTTTAAAGCATATAAGCTTTCAAAATATCACTCACATTTGGTGCTTGTATTTGAATAATTCATGTGTAGGAGTGCTGATATACTCGTTTGTCCATATGATTTTGTATACAGTTGATCATGCTTGTCTTCAACTGAATTATGTTAATCATTGTTTAATTAATTATTACTGATGATTGATACGGCTTATTTTGTGTCTAATATTATGTTAAAGTTTGCACACATATAAATAATTGCTCCTATTTTCCTCAATGTATTACTATTATTCCAAATTCTACTCTACCCACCACTTCTCGTCCTGGTTTTTAATATGTGCTAGTAACGCAATATTTTCCATTTGGATTTTTTAAAGTATTTAAATACAATTCTTCATGTCAGAAAGTATATGCATCACTAAACATTGATATTATTACAACACTTCCTCGTTCAGATGATTGGGTTTTACAGACTCTCTTATGTTTATATTCGCAATTTCTTATAGCTATTCGTCACAACGTTTGCTTGCTACAGATTCACGTCCAATTCCTCGATCGTCTTATACTTCATCATCTTCTTGGAAATTATTTTTTTCGAGTTATACTAAAGCTGCTTCCCCGCAAGACAATAATCCGTCCGCAGCAACATTAAAATTTGAATCTTATTTCATTGTGATTGGAATGGATATGAAGATGCTCCTTTTTTTTTAATTGAATTTACTCTAAGAATCAGAGAATCTGCTGCTAAAATGTAAGTATGTTGTTCCGTTTTAACTCGTAAGAGAGATGCGAAAGGCAGTAAGCGACGCGACGTTTCAAAAAGATGCTGATAAAGCTGGGTGAAGCATAGGAGAAGGGATCAACCAATCACGAAAGTGGGGAAAATACAGCTAATATAGCACCCTTTTATACTACTAAATTACATATCTGCAGAAATAATAGAGCCGCTTTTAATTCCTATAGAATACAGCTTAACTTACCACTTTTTCGGGACTTAAATTTCTAACTGTACATGGAATGATTACTGTTTGTCCTTCTATAGCTTCTATTTCACGTCTAGCTATTTCGTCAAAATAAGCTATCGTATTTGATTTGGTAATCTCTCGGCCATCAAATGCAATCATCATTTGATTTGAGACATTTGTTGCGTGTGGGTATCCTGAAAGCAATAATTCCGAAATTATGTTTTCTTCAGCGTTGAAAGTAAATACTTATTTTATTTCAGATATAATAGAGACCCATTCAACGAAAGCATAAAACCTTTTAGCTTATCTTTAATTTTGTTATGATCAAAGTATTATTCTGCACCGATAACTTTTAAAAAACCAATTTTACGTTATTAATAGAGTGCCTCATAAAATGTTCCGGATTAATTTAGCCTCGAGCTGTTTAAAATTTTACATTTGAAAGGGGCATTGTTTTTAGAATCCAGTGCTTATGTACATATTTATTTTGATTCCATAGTCGTACTAGAAGGGCATGAACAAATTTGAAATAAATAACAAAATAAAGTATTTGGAAAAACGTCAAAAAAAGACTTAAGCGACTCCACGACCAAGGAGCATCAAGAGATAAATAACTTCTTATTCTACATGATATTTTGTAATTGGTGATAAAGAATATTACTTCTACATCTCATCACATGAGTCTAAGTATTGTTTGGGGAAAAAGTTATTTGTTTAACTAGATAGCAAAGCAGTTGATTGGCTGCCGAGACTAATAGCTCGTAGTCGAGCGGTACTACTTTGCTGCTAAGTGAAACAAACTTTTTTCTCCGATTGTTTCAATATACTTTGCCAATTATTACAATTCCCAAAATCTTTTCGTTTCTCCTGTGAGGAAAAAATCAATAGAAATTAAGCAGAAATTGCAATTGTCAGTTGGCCAGTTGGCTACTTTCGAAATGGATACATCAATAATCACCGTAATAATCAAAATTTGACAAGTTATATATTCCATGTAGATAAATTATTTTGCTGTATAGGCTGGAAAGTTCTCGCTTTGTCGCCTAGGCAAGAAAGGTAATAGGTACTTTGTCGATTATTATTTGTCTGCAAAATGAGTATTTTACTATCAATCGACGGAAGTACTGCACAAGTTTCTGCTGAAGATATAAAAGCCGTTTTTTTGTAATACTGGAGTTTTGGAGACTATAATACACAAGCAGACTTTATTAAAGCATGTGTAGTTCAAGAAGTCCAAGAAAATAATTAAAATCCTTGGACGTATATTTTTTAACGTTTACTGCATTAATGAAATTGCTGCATCTAGGAATAGTTGTTCGCGGTCTCGTTCTCGTTCTCTAATATAATTTTACAATAACAGACTCAGTCTATTTCGGGTTCTCTAACATATTATTAGCCTTACTGAAACTTATTTGGCATGCTTTTTGTGTGTTTTTTTTTTTTTTAATATTACTCGCTTCCGTATAAAGTAAGGTCAAAATAGACAATAAGCTTTGCAGTCTTTCAAAGTGGCCAAAATTATTATAATGCTTTCGTAAATAATTGTAGTGTTTTTCAATACATGTATGATATCTCAAAACTAACTTATTTTTTACCAGTATCAGAGCAGTCTCCCAAACGTGCGTTGAGCCAATTCCTTAATGCAACTTTCGAAACTTCGGCGTAAACAAAACGTTATAAATCTAACAATTTTCAATAATTTGAAAAAGTTAATCAGTCGCTGCTTTCTAGTGCCTTCCACCACTTATTGACGATGGAAGGGCTATATTAGCATGGACAGCACAACAAAGAAGATTGGACGCATATAGAGACACTACAAATTTATAATCTGGAAAATGATAAAGGAATACAAATTGAGCATTATAATTAAATTTTATTATTATTTAGGAAATGCATGATTAGGCTGGTTCCTGGTGGACACGGGTTAGAGATAATCGAATATATGGAAATTGTGAAGGAAAATACGCATTGATGAATTCTTTATATAAGTATAAGTTTGCAATGTTATTAACAGATTATTCAAAAAATCTATGATTAAGACCTTCGATCCTACCACGCTCGCCTAAAGGGTTGATTGATTTAATTTCAATCTATGTAGGAATTCATCAGTCCACGTTCTAATAATAGTAGTTATATGTTAATGCCATGTAAGGCAAGTAGGAAAACCTCTTGTTGCATGGAAATACTAATTGAATCTTTGCGCATAATTTTGTTAAACATAACTGAATACCAATCTTTTGAAGTTCTTTCTTTTAAGTTAGCTTTAAAGACGTTGGTAATTTCATTGGGATCTAAATCCATCGCCTTTGGTACGTTTGACATTCTACCAGCACGTGCTATATAGACCACGAAATACCAATGTCAATGAATGCTTGGATACCCTGGAGACCATGTTATATTTTCTTATTCCTGAGCATGATTTGATTCCCTTTGGAAGAGATCTAAATGAATATTTGCTGACTAGCACACTCATTGATGTAATGGTGTCTTCTACAAAGGATTTGGTTAGGGACTGTAGTGTTTCCAATGGGTCATTCATTGGCTGATCGTAAAATAAATATCAAGAAATAGAAAAAGGCCCCATTTTTTCGGACGTATAAAGATTACAGTAAATTTAACTACAATGCATTTATTTGAAATCTTATCTCTCTATCATGGCAAGGTCTTTATAATATTAAAAATAACGATGAAGTGCTTGATCTTTGGAACTGTAATATTCGTCGGTTTTTTCATTAAGAACAATGGGAATAACTAAGCCACCTGCTACTTGGCTAACGAATAACCTTAATTTAATGATACGACTACGAAGCAAAGCTTTTTTTAGTATTCCTGAGTCAAACACTAATGTGGATTAGCAAGATTATAGAGAACTAAGCAATTTTGTAAATACTGAAGTGTGACAGGAAAAACCTGTCTAAGCTATTAATTTAAATCTAATCCAAAGCAATTCTGGTAAACTATTAAATATCCGAATATTAGGTGTGTAGGAAATATGAAAATTTTAGCGGACTGTATATTAGGTTGAAAAGAAAATTATAAAAAATACACGAAACGCACAAATCGCTTACCTGTCCAATTTATCGAGATGAGGGCTACTCAATTCACCCTACTAAATAGGATCGTCGTTTCCGCGCAACTTGAGATTGCAATTTGTCACTTCGAGAATATATATATATTAAAACCGGCCTGAAAATTCGACCAATTTACCGGCGACCCGAGTCGTTCGAACGCGAGAAAAAGGAGTCCCTTTGTTGTTCGCACTAGGTCCCTTCGTACCCAAAATTCGCACGCGCGGATGGGTAGGAATTTACGATCTGTGCGTAAAAAATGGTTTAATGCTATACAGAGTGTATAATGAATTAATTTAATACCACTTCAACAGAAACTAATTTGTCACCAATTAATATTACAATAAAAAAAACATATATAAAATGATTCCCAAACATTAGGTCTTGCCAGAAAAATACCATGGGCCTTTTCTCTGATTTTTATTGCCAATGTTTCTGATGTTCCTGCAAATGTAATTAATTTAGATGCGGATATTAATGGTAAATATTCTGGCAAATATTGTTATGTAGTTCCAGATTTTGAATTTACTCAAGAATTGGCCACAAGTCTATTCAATGAAATTAATTCAAATGCCATGAGGACTGACTGACATTACTTTAAAAATGCTTTCATTGGCTTTTCCTTATGTTGTCGAATATCTAACATGCATCATTGATAAATATCATTTGACTTCTGTTGTCTCTTCACAGTGGAAAAATTCAGATATTAATCATATCTCGAAAAGTAATAATCCGAGAGAATATAGTAATTTCAGACTAGTTATTATCCTCCCCACCACAATTTCCAAAATATTAGAAAGATAATAGTTTTTTGCAAGTAAATAATTTTTAGACCAATTATAGTATCTTATCCTCTATTCAATCTGGCATTCGTGCACACCATAGCACAAAACCCATTACTAAAGGTTACGGATGATATATATCATGCCTTTGACGAAGACAAGTAAACTTGCTTGGTCTTGTTGGATTTTAGCAAGGCATACTTCCAACCATGCTACTTTGCGCAGAAAGTGAATATGTCGGTTTGGTCAATTGGCGGTATTATTCCTTAAAAATTATTTGCATGGTCGCAGTCAAAGTGTATGTTTTAATGGTGTCGAGTTTTATTCATGTTAAGCAGGGTTTTACAGGGTAAGTGTGTTTTATCTATTTACACTTTCCACTTTTTCATACCAAACAAATATTGTTGTATACATTAGTATGCTGACTACACGCAAGCATATTCTTCGTTTCATAGTAATGATGCAGCCGATGTCGCTTTAAAAATTAATCAAGACTTAAAAAGTATTTCTTTTGTATCCAGTGCGCATAACTGAATGAGAAAAAGACCGAAATATTAATTTTTGGATCTGGAAAAGACAATTTATTAAATAAGAATGATAACTTCAAGATAATATTTAACAACGAAATGTTAAAGTTTAGTACGTGTATGAAAATTATGATACTTTTATTGGCACTAATCTTAGGTTTGATGCACATGCAAAAAAAAAGGTCAAAGTCATATCTTAAGTTAAAGCTTCTGTACATTAATAAAGAAATATTTAGTACGGACATTAAATTAAGGATATGGGATTCACTGCTATTATCTGTGTTTAAAGTGGCCATTTGTCGCGCATTAGGCGGGACAGTCCAGCATTTTAGTATTTAGTCCCGTAAAGCATTTTTTCCTCGATTTTTTCCCGCATTTGTTCCGCATTTTATAAAACATCCCGCATTATCAATTTTCTGCGTTTTCTTACGCCGCGCGCCGCTGTCTTTTACTTCTGTCTTTTGGAAATAAAAATAGGAAATTGTCTATTTTAATACGGAAATAAGTATGATAAGGAGCCACAATTTAAAAATTATTTCAAAATTCAATTCAGTTGCACGTTTCATTAGTCTTGTAGTCTTGTTCCTTTACTTTTGGCTTTGGCGCTTTTATCACAAATTTTCATTTGAGTCATGTATTAACTGCAATTTTAGTTTTTGTACAATGTCCAAAAGCAAATGCAAATTGGACCATGAAAAAGGATTTATTTTTAATAAGGCAGACAGCCTGCAAAACACATTCCCGTCACAGATACCGCCTGACGTGCGTTGTTTAATGTTTACATTTGTAACATTTGCATTAGATTGTCTAATATTACACTTCACGCATAGCCCTCCGCTCGCTTCGTTCGCTACGGGGGCGCAACGAACAAAAACTAACCAAACCTAACTAAAACTAACCCAAGGCATACCCAAAATCAAGAAAAAAAATCTTTTTACAAAAATAACCTCAAGAAAATAAAAAAAAAACCATCCGCAATCGAACCAGGCCGCCGAACCAGAGGTCTAGTATCTTAACTATTGAACCACTTCTAAGCGATTCATTGCCTTCGTAAAGATATAGGTAAAATAGGAACGCAATCTAACGAAAATACTCGATGCCTTCCGACAAGTCGGGAATGTATTTTGGAAGCTGTCTTTATCCGCTAGAGAATCGACGATCTTTGGCAAAAAATGCAGTGGTCAGTTTTCAATCTCTAGTGGAGGAAAATCAGATATAACGCGACATATTAGTAGCGATAAGCATAAAAAGTTTTTTTCTTCAAACGTCAGTAAATCCGTCATTACTCAACTGTGTAGGCGGCCGTGAAGTTTCATTTTTCCTCCGCCAGAGCTTTACTTTTCACTTTTTCGCCGGCGCCGGCGCACACTGGAACGATCCAATGCTAAAGGCCGGACATGGCAGCAAATTTATCATTTCATTTTATAATGTTTTTTTTTGTTGAGAAGTCTATACTTTATCTATTAAAAGTCAAATTTGGTTAAGTGAATCAACTAATGTTCTCAATTATCACATAAAACAAAACTCTTGCTAATCAAATATATCATCTAAAAAGCATAAAGATGGTTAAATTGTCACTAAATTATGATTTTTGTACCAAAGTTGTTATTTCTATTCTAGGAGACAATTTAAAAAAAAATATTGGCTGGTACAAGTTTTTGCCACTGGTGAATTATTTTTCATAAAAAATTTTAAAAATGACGTCATTATTTTCCAAAACCAAAAAGTCTCGCTGAGTCCCGGTGTTTTATAGCATCTAAACTGATCTTTACTTTCTACTGAATCAATAACCATGCAGTTTAGCTGCAACTATCCGCAACAAAGAGTGTCATGAGCAAAAATAGTTTATGTTGTTCCCCAGGAGCATCCAATATTTCGACGCCTATCACACTGGAACTGTTTAATAATAGCAAAAATGATACCAATTCATAATTTTTTTTTAAATATAAGTAGCCTAGAGGTCGACTTAGAGGTCTTAGAGGTCTGTCGTATGTACAGGGAGGTCCACTATAATGTCGCCCCCTCTAATTGTTGTATTTTACTTGTCAAAAAAAAAATAAAAGTAGGATTATGTAGGTATTTGAAATTATTTCAAAACAAAATCATGTTTTTTGACAAACCTCGTGCATACTGATATGTACTCATAAAATTTGTCATCTGATGGTTGCATTCTAGGTTTTGAACCATGCAGAACTTTTTATAAAGAATAACTTTTTGTCGTAAAATTAATAATAAAAAAGTTTTCCATATGGTGCGAGCTTAAGCAGACACACTGTATATGACCATATTATGGTCTCATAAACTATGGATTTTTGAAAACACTTTAATATGAACTGTTCGTTCCCTCAAAATTTATCAACATATAAGTCCCATAAGCCTATAACTGGCCACCATCATAACACCTTGTTTCGCTATGTCCGCCATCGCGAAATTAAAATGGCGGCACATTTTATTGAACGCACTTAAAGGTCATTTGTGTTACCTTTCAAATCAGGCATAAATGATTCAAATCGGTACAGTAGTAAAAAAAAATCTGTGCAAAAAATTCGCTGTCCAAGCTCTCCCATAATCTCGTTCCACTGTGCGGCGGCGGAGTGAAAAGTGTTGTCGTAGCAACATAGATACAAACAAACAACAAAACAAGTGTCAACAACTCAAGGGTTATTAAACTAAAATTTCTATTTATCACTCAATCTGTGCACTGCATTTCTAAAAATCACTAACATAGGAACAAATTGGTTATTATTTAATCGAACTTACTCAATAACTGCTTATCAATACGGAATTAAAACGCAATCGGAGACGCAATCTTAAAAAAATAATTATTGTTGACAGTGTCCACTGACAGCTTTATGTTACATTACTATAGCAACAACCTGTGCCTATTCACCGACACCGGTCTAAGCCGCATTGCGAACCCACTTATCTTTAATAATAATTATTAATACTATTAAAAAGAGATGTTTTTGCATAAATTTGACGACATTTGAAGAAAAAGCAGCATATCTTATTTAGAGGAAAATTTACTTTTCATGGCTTGCTCTCTATTACCAGCCTCACTCCGTTCGGCTGTTAAACACGAGCGCGCCATGAAAAGTATCACTTTTCCTCCATATAAAATAATATACTATTATCTGTCGAAGCGTCATCAAGAAAAGTTGACAGTTATTTCAAATCAGTTTAAGTCGGCCCTACTGAAGAATCTTAGCAGCTTCAGAGGCTTTATTTACATTCCATACCATTGTCCACGTCAAAAACATCAATGCGCTAAAATGTATGGAGGAACTCAAGGAAGGCATTAATCGTTTAAATATCGTGACATTTTTACAGATCATAAAGAGATTAAATTATTTCCAGTAATGATTAGAAAAAAA
>JAEQML010068190.1:0-18462 GCA_016904865.1 Pissodes strobi | reverse complement strand
AAAGTCAGTTCAAAGCCTGACAATCTGCAAGAGCTTTTTACTGTTTTATTGTATTTGCTAACCATTTTCATTTTTAGTTTTTTGCTTTTCTTGAAAACGATATCCGACTAGATATCGAATCGAAGAAATTAGGTACACATTTCATTAGAGTCACTAAACTTGCACTTGTGCAGTTTACATCCTTGAGCCTGGGCCGAAGTGGCTCTATAACAATTCAAACCAAATTTAATCATTTGTGGAGCCAAAGGCAATCAATTCCAGGGTAAGAAGGAATCCTCCACAACAATATAGAACATATTTACAGAAAGATATCGGCGCTCTAAAGCACAGGTATCCACTGATGTTTCGCAAGGAAAATTATTATCGAGCGATAATAACAAAAGAAAATTAATACTAAAATGTATTTAACGGCTGGCCTACATACGCTTATCCACATCGACCCATTTCAAACATAATTCATTATCAATCATCTCATTCAATCCTGCCACAATTTACTTTACTGTCCAAGTTCCCAATTTACCTAAAATAAAAGCGCCCCTTTAGCTCCACAGAAAGGGTTTTGTGTTGATATTTGTGACTTCAATCGATTCACCCTACGTAAAAATGTCCACAATCAACTCATTTAAATCAATAATTAATTTTCAATGATCTCATGCAATCCTGCCTAATTTCCTTTACCTTTCAAGTTCCCATGTTACCTAAAATAAAAGCGCTTCATTAGTCTCACAGAAAGGGTTTTGTGTATTGATATTTGTGACTCCAATCGATTCAGCCTACGTACTCATATCCACAATCAACCCATTAAAAACATTAAATCATTTTCAATCATCTCATTCAGTCCTGCCCAATTTCCTTTACTTTTCAAGTTCCTATTTTACCTAAAATAAAAACACCTCATTAGCCTTACATGAAGGATTTTGTATTGATATTTGTGGCTTTAATCGATTCTCTCTACGTATCCATATCCACAATCGACATATTTGAAATAGTGATTCATTTCCAATCCCGTCAACATTTTAGTTTCTTCTCAAGTCATCATTTTATCTAAAAGTATTTGTGCATAAAAACGCCTCATTAGACCACGATGGGTTTTGTATTGATTTTGGTGATGAACGCATGCGCACGATCGATCAATTTTAGAATATTATTATTTTTCGCTTCCAATCATTTGACGCCATCCTGCTAAAATTTATTTTACTATCATGTCATCATCATCATCATCATCGTCAGCATCCTCTTATCCACCTCTGAATGTACGCCTCCCCTTGGCCTCTCCATGCTGTCCGGTTTGCGGCGGCTTGGATCCACCGGGTTCCAGCTATTTCTACTATGTCGTCCTTCCATCGGGCTCGGCGTCTACCGCGGTTTCTTTTCCCTGTCATATCACTCTTCCACTCCATCTTTCGTCCTCCCTTCTTACCAAGTATCCACCCATTGCTATTTTAGTTGTGCTATTCGTTCAGCTACGTCAGCCACTTTAGTTTTTCTTCTTATCCATTCGTTCGTCTGTCCTGCAGTCGTATGCTCAGCATTGTCCTTTCCATTTTCCTTTGGGTTACTTTTAGTCTTTTCATGTTTGTTTTTGTTAATACCAAGGTCTCTGAAGCATAGGTAAGGGTTGGGAGGACACATGGATTGAAAACCTTCGTTTTGAGATGTTGAGGGATCTTTGATTTAAAGACTTGGCTTAGCTTGCTGAATGCTGCCCATGCCAATGCTGTTCTTCTGCTTGTTCCGGCTTTTTGTGTTGGTTCTGCCATTGACAAGTATACATATTCGTCCACCAACTCTATTGTTTTATTGTCTATTTGTAGATTTCGTCCGTTCCCGGCGTTGGTAATTTTTTTTTGTCTTGGTGATGTTCATGTTTAGTCCTACTTTGCTTGTGGCTTCGTTTAGGGTTGTTACCATTTCCTCTAGTTTGTTTATGTCATCGGAGAAGAGCACGATGTCATTAGCGAATCTAAGGTTAGACAGGTATTCTCCATTTATATTTATTCCTATATTGTACCATTGCAGGTTCTTGAAAATTTCTTCTAGAAAGTTAGTAAATAGTTTTGGTGATATGGGGTCTCCTTGTCTCATACGTCTTTTTATTTCTATCTTCCTCAGCTGCTTATATGGTAATTGTTGATTTATCATACATATCTTTTATTATTTTAATATATCGATGGTCTATTGTACATCGTTTCAATGTATTTAGCAGTACCCACGTCTCTACGTTATCGAATGCCTTTTCAAAGTCAATGAATGCCATGTATAGGCGTTGGCTATATTCGTAAGACTTTTCCATTATTGCCACCATATTTAATCATTTCAATGATTACGCCATCAGGTCCTGTTGCTTTGTTGGATTTCATCTGTTTAATGGCTGTTTTTATTTCGTACTTGAATATCGGTGATAAATCTTCGGTGTGATGTTTAATCAGTCGTGCCCTTCTGTCTCTTGGGTTTGGCGGTGGTTCTTGGACTTTTGAGGAGTATAAGTCTTGGTAGAACGGTTCTAACTGCTCTGCTATTTCTTGTTGGTTGCGTACAGTTTTTCCATTTTCATCCAAGAGACATATCAGCCGTTTGGTTTCCATTTCCAGTTTTTTTCTAAAGATCTTTGGTCCCATGTTTTCTTCTATTGTTTCACTTATAGTTTTTTCGTTGTATTCTGCGACATATTTCCCGACGTTCCTTCTTATTTCCTTATTTAGTGTCTTTCACTTCTGTCTTTGTTATTTGTCCTATCAGTGCATTCCTTGTGGTTATCAGATCTTTAGTTTCCTTCCTTAATTTGCTTTTTTGTGAATTGTCTCTTTGTTTTTATTATGGACTTTGCTGTACGTGTCACATTAGAAGCGATGCAGTCGTTTAGCCTATTTAAATCGTTCGGGATATTTAAGTTGTTCAACGCGTTTTCAACTGCCTTTGCATTCGCCCTTATGTTCCCTTAGAGTTCTCGAGGCGTTTTGCTCATTTCTGTTTGTAGATCTTATTAGGATTTTTCTTTCGTTGCTAGGGTTTATTTGTATATGTCCGCGCACAAGACGGTGGTCGCTGAGATGCATTCTATCCAATATTGTGTCGTCTGTCTGTGACTGTCCTTGATTTATTGGTTAAAATGAAGCCTATCTCGTTCCGGGTTTTTCCGTCAGGGCTTTGCTATGTCCATTTCCTTTGTTTCTTTTTATAAAAGAATGTATTCACTGTCTTCATGTTATGCTCTTCCAATCGTTCTCTCCCTTAAAATACAGTACTGTACCATTTTTAAGATTTAACAATTTCTCACCTTTCTTCTGACTTCGGCTAGTCCTACGATGTCCCATTTTACATGTTGATGTTCTTCCTGTAGCTGAACGAATCTGTCGTCTGATAGAAGGGAGTTAGCGTTCAGAGTGCATATTTTAGGCTCTTCGTGGTATTTTTGTAGCTGTGTGTTTACTAGTTTTTGTGAATTTTTGCCTCCCTCAGAATCCTTGAGGCAGACTTTTGTTGAAGTGTGGGATTTGTCCTTAGAGGGTCTACCCACCTAGGGTACGTTCCTTTTGTTTTAGAATTCGCCATATTTTTTGGGGGTATGTTGCCGTAATCCTCCACGTTGGCTAGTCGGGTTGCAGGATGGTCTGAGTAATATATATCTTTATTACTCGGTGTAATGGTTATATCGCCATGACTCTGTTGTCTAGCAGGGAGCACCGTATAGCCTAGGCCATCACTCGAGCAGGTAAGGTTGACATTTGGGCTAGTTTTGACCTTGTTTACCTTCGCCCCTTACACCCCCTGACCTCAGTCTGCTTAAAAAATGTTTAAATTAAATCCTGTTTAGTCCTCGGGAAGGATTTTGTATAGATATTCGTTATTTTAATCGATTCACCCTACGTACGCATATCCACAATCAATCCATTTAAAACATTAATTCATATTCAATAATCTCTGTCAATCCTGCCAAATTTCCATTACTTTTCAAGTTCTCATTTTACCTAAAATAAAACACCTCATTAGCCTTACAGAATGGGTTTTGTATTGATATTTGTGACTTCAATCGATTCACCCTACTTACGCATATCCATCATCAACCTATTTAAATCATTAACTCATTTTCAATCATCTCATTCAATCCTGCCAAAATTTACGTCAGTACTTAAGTCTCCATTTTATCTAAAATATTTATGAATGAAAAACGCCTTATTAGCCCCGCAGGAAGGGGTTTTGTATCGATCTTTGTGACTTTAATCGATTCTAGCTATTAACTCATACCCAGAATAGATCAATTTTAGTATAGCCGTATTTTCACCTTCAATCATCAATTTTTTAAGCGCACGGGAGGGTTTTGCATTGATGGTCTTTCTTTTAATCGATTCTCCATACATACGCATATCCATCCCTTTAAAGTAATACATTTTTTTGAAAACTCCTATTCAGTCATGTCAAAATTTACTTTACTACCAAGTCTCGTTCTATTTAAAAGCTGTGACAATGAAATTCGTTTTTTGAACCTCCATAAAGGTTTTTGCGTTGATATTCGTTATTTTAATCGATGCACAATGCACATAATTTGCTTTCAATCTTCTCATTCAGTCCTGCCAAAATTGGCTTTACTTCTAAACTCTCAATTTATGAATAAACCTCATTAGCCCGGCAAGAAGGTTTTTGTATTGATACTTATGACTTCAATACCTTTATCGCACATTTATCCACATTTGATCTCATTAACAATATGTGTATTTGTAAAATTATATACATATTTTTAAAATTAATCCCAAAAGTTCTCCTGAACGCTTTTTGTCGGTCGTTAGACATTCAACCCAACTGTAAATCAAGTTTATTCGAGAATTGTCAACTTCCTTGCAACGTTAAATTCACTTGAAGTTCCATTTGAAAATAAAAATGACGAAGCATACATTTTACCTAAACTATCGCAAACGTACATACTCTCTAATTCCCTCGTTGCTAATTTCAGATTAAGTTTCATGGAGCACGAATTCCGGGGCGAATACCAAGAACTGAGGAAACAGTGTCAAGACTTCGCGACGGCCCTTTTAGATCACACGAGGAGCTCTTACGAGCTTGAAGTACTCCTGAATCACGACCCGACAGGGCCGGCTTTCGAGCACGGCGACCGCATGCACCTTAACAGATTGAAATTGGCCATTAAGCTGCGACAGAAGAAGGTAATTGCTTTTAGTTTGTGATAATAATTCGTATTGTCTTGGGTTAATTGTTATCAGTTCTAACAGGGTAATATTGCAACATGTCCTGGACTTAGTCAGGAGTTAATGAGGTTGGTATCTTCAGCTTTAGGCAGATATGTCTTCTGCAAATAGGACATAGACTTGTAATGACTGATTATAATTAGATTTTACTTGCACGTTAATGAGTCGATTTTTATTTGGCATAAGTGGCATATGCTGATGAAATCAGAAGGAGATGTATATTCTCGATGCTTATGGACGCTCTATGGACCGTATGCTTATAAGTAATCTATCCGAAGAGAGTGAGCTTGCTAGAGTGTATAATGGTAGTGATAAAGACAGCTTTCTGATACATATTCTATTTTAGCAAGGTCTTTCAATATTTATTTTAGATAAGATTAGATGCTTTTGGTGTCTTCCAGAACGGCCTGTCCACCACTGTGACCTGCAAGATCTATCGTGGCTCTCCTTATTTTTAGAGCACCTCATCTAGTCCTCTATCTCTCATTAATTATAATCCATAGTGTTGATAAAGATCCCTCAGTGTATTTGGCAATTTGTTTAGAACGCGTCCTCAAGATACCCTCACAGTGGCATAGAACGTGAGTCCTCCTTGGCAGAACAGGGTTTTACCTGCCGGGCCCAGGAGAGTTGAGTGTCTTTTTAGTCGATAGTGATCACCACTCTGACAGCCTTTCCATTGTGGCTTAGTAGTGGCTATAATACACAGCTATTAGCTCAATCCTAGTGATCCCTAGCCCCCTACCTATTTTCAAACCATTATCCCCCTATTTAACTTCATGCCTTTGTCCCCATCTAACCTCATACCAATTTGACTGGACCTACTTTACACTGCTACCTCCACAGATTTAACTCTGCCCACTTCCCACTCTTATCTCCATCTACTTTCGAACGAATAAAAGCAGTCACACGATCTCAGCGATTAGTATTTTGCCCTTTGTCTCTTTTGCTGTTTTTAGCTGTTTGTTCTGTTGCCTGTTTTGCTGTTTTTACTGCCTGTTTTGCTGTTTTTGCTCATCAAAACAGACAGCAAAAACAGCAAAATACTAATCGTTGAGATCGTGTGACTGTTTTTATTAGTTCAAGAGTCGGTGGGGATAAGAGTGGGAAGTGTAAAGCAGGTCAAGTCAAGTTGATATGAGGTTAGGTGGAAATAAAGGCATGAAGTTAAGTAGGGATCACTAGGCTTGAGCTGATAATTGTCTATTATACCTACTTTTAGTAAGTCTGCTTTGAGCTTTGCTGAGAATTCCTGTCCCTGTCTCTGGCCTGATTGGACATTCCACCTTGCTGCTACGTTATGAAATAGAACGGATGCCTTAGTCATTACACCTGGTCATTACACCTGGTCATTTTACCAAAGAGCCCCTTTCGTTGCCTTTGTGGCAGTCATGCCCCGGAACCCAATCTAGAGTCAAAAATGATTCCTAAGTGTTTCACCTATGTGAAATAGGGAATTGTTTCTTTATTGGGAATTAGTGGTTTTAGCCCTACCAGTACTCTCCTTCACTATTATTGTCTTTGGATTGACTGAGAGCTATTTGGGCTTACACCAGTCATCCACGATGTTGACAGCTCCCTCACTCTCATATGATCTGCATATCCTAGGCATGAAAACCTACAATAGATAGTTTTTAGAGCATATCGTCTATCAGGATGGCCCACAAAAATGGCGATAAAACTCCCCCTTGGGTTTCCAGGCATGCCTGTACCCATTGGCATATAGTGGCTGGTACCTGTCTTCTCTCCAGCGCTCCCTTAATGGAACGGGTTAAAGGTTGAAGTATGATGAAATGCCCCTTCTATATCTAGAAAAATGGTCAGTGCTCTCTCTTTGTGTTCTATCGACTTTGAGAGTAGCTTGTTTAGATCGTCCGTCGATCTACCTGCTTGATACGTATATTGGCGTTCACCTTAATGCATTATGTCTTATATACCTTCCTAAGGGCTTTAACATAAATGATAACAGCCTTATTGGGCTGTAAGATTTGTACGAATAGACCAGAGTGAGAGACTATTTCCACTGATGTATTAACCTGACTATAACTGGTTCCCCTAAATGCATAGATGATGGCACTTTCATAATAAAACCTCTCTCTTATATTCCAAAATGTTGTGCTCTATTTTATCTAATGCACTCATGTGATTTATGGTAGCGCGCAATATGCAATTTGCGAGGCATTTTGTCCCAAGTTCTCGGCAAATTAGGGCCGTTTTTGCACCGAACTGGGCTTGTGGGTCGGCTTCTTTAGTGTTTGTATTTTACATTCGCTCCAGATATGCCCTTTACGTTCTACGTTTGTTACGTACAGAACTCCTCATTATTTTTCTAGTTATGATTTTATTGAGCGGGTGAATAGTTGGCTCTAATACAGTGTGTCCAAAGATTAGCGGGCCATAATTCACCAGCGTATTCTACGGCAAAAGATGCATAAACATTAGTCTAAAATATTTCCTAAGACTGCTCGGTTTTCCCTAATATTTCCAAAACTATTTAGAATAGAATTAGAAAATTTGGTAACGTTAAGCGCCGTACAAAGAATTATAAAATCGCAACCACAGACGTTACGTATAGAGTGTAAAAATGGCACTACTTTTTGCACATTTATTAGTTTTTAATATGCGTTGAAAATAACCAATTTGCAAAGAAGGAGCATCGATTTGGAGTAAAATCACTTCCAAGATCGGGGTATATGCCACAATGAAGCGCATTTTATAGTCACTGCTTACTACTAAAGCGCAATCGTTTCTACGCTTTATTAATACTGGCTTGTTTGAGTTAGTTTTCGTTTACTTGGGTTAGTTTGGGTTAGCTTGAGTTAACATGAGATAACGCAAAACCTTGTCTATTTTTGGTCTAACTTTTGACAACAGTGGATTTTAGCTACCAAATTTGTTCAAAAAACTTCATATTGGAGGTATTTTTAAGCATGTATAATGAAAAAGCATAAAACCGTATATAAGAGCCTATTTTAAGCAATTATATACAACCAGAATTAAATTACACTTGACGACGTTGCTTTGAGAAATATGGGTTTTGGTGCCAAGGACGTAAAATGCATCTTTTACGTCCGCTGCTGAACAACTTGAGGGCATCAAAGTGTTTTGTGCCAGAGGTGCCAATAATATTTTTGGTAAGATCGTAACGATTAAACCGTTAAACCCAAACTGTAATTATTATTTTTGTTGACCCTGTATATCGAAATTTTTTGCTGATATCAGTGCCATTAGCTATTTTGCGCTATACAGCCTATAGATGCTATTTTAGGCCTTTATAAGCTAATGGAAATAATGCAGCAGGGATTTACTTTAATTTGGTTTATTTTGAACAAAAGTGATTCATTCAACAATTCGTTGCTCTAATGTGTTCCATTTGAGGGAAGCTTTTCAATAAACCCAAAAATGTTTTGAAATTCGAGAAATCTTATGCTAGATAAGAAAAGAAGGGAATTTCATATTTGGCACCTCTCATCCTTTATCAACCAACTGGAACAGTTGACAAGTGGAAATCATCACAAACCCGAGACATTTTGAAAACTCTCACCCCTCATCAATGTAGGGCGATAAGAGAGTTGTTTAATTTTTTAGTAAGCAAGAGAGCCTGCTCTTTTTAGATATTTAAACATTCGCTCAATGGACTTCAAATTGGTCCAAGCAAAATGAACTCTTTTTTACATTAAATTTACGAAAGATGAGAAGTGTAAAATTGCTCTAAATTAGCCGTCATCTTTTATAGCCCAAATGGAACAGTTCCAAACTGTTAAAAACTCACATCTCTTATTAATTTTACAGTTCTCATTCATTATGACAACTCTCATCCTCCATCCATGCAGGGCAACAAGAGAGTTGTTTAATTTTTTTTTGTAAACAAGAGAGCTTGCTATTTCTAAATATTTAAACATCCGCCCAATGGACTGCAAATTGGTCCAAGCAACATTAACCCTTTTTACATTAAATGTATAGAGAGGTATAGAATTGCTCTAAATTAGTGATGGGTAAAATGGAAACAAAATTTAATTTTAATCAAATTTTGTAGCTCTCATCCTTTATAGCCCAAATGAAACAGTTCGAAAGCTTTTATCCTTCCAGATTAATCCGGCAACTCTCATCTTTTTTCAATATTACAATTACAGTTCTCATTCATTATGAAAACTCTCATCCCTCATCAATGCAGAGCAACAAGAGAGTCGCTTAATTTCTTTTACTAAGCAAGAGAGCCTGCTCTTTCTAAATATTTAAACATTCGCCCAATGGACTTCCCTTATAACCCAAATGGACAACTTCGAGAGCTCTTACCTTTACAGTTGTCATTCATCATGAACCCGGGATATTTTGACAACTCTTATCCCTCATCAATCTAGGGCAACAAGAGAGTTGTTTATTTTTGAGAGCCTGCTCTTTCTAAATATTTAAAGATTCGCTCAATGAACTTTAAACTGGTTCAAGCAAAATGAACTCTTTTTTACCTTAGATTTATTGAAGATGGGAGGTGTAAAATTGCTCTAGGCTAATGAGGGGCTAAATGGAAATAACATTTTACTTGAATTTAAATGTGGTTGCTTTCATCCCTTATAACCCCAATAGAACAGTTCGAAGGCTCTTATCGTTCCAGAAAAATACGACATCGCTCATCTCTTATCAATTTTACAGTTCTCATTCATCATGAACCTGGGACACTTTGACAACTCTCATCAGTTTAGGGCAACAAGAAAGTTGCTTAATTGTTTTATTAAGCAAGAGAGCCTGATATTTCTAAATATTGAAAGATTCGCTCAATGAACTTCAAACTGGTTCAAGCAAAATTAACTCTATTTTACTTTAGATTTATGGAATATAAAGGGTATAAAATTGTCTTAGGTTAATGATGGGCTAAATGGAAATAAATTTTACTTTAATTTAAATTTCGTGGCTCTCATCCTTTATAATCCAAATGAAACAGTTCGAAAGCTCCTATCGTTCCAGAAAAATTCGACGACTCTCAACTCTTATCAATTTTACAGTTATCATTCATCATGATCCTGGGGAATTTTGACAACTCTCATCCCTCATCAATCTAGGGCCTTAAGAGTGTTGCTTTTTTCTATTAAGCAAGAGAGCCTGTTAGCTTTAAATACTTAAAGATTCGCCCAATGGACTTTAAATTGGTCCAAGCAAAATGAATTCTTTTTTGCCTTAGATTTATGGGTGATGTAAAGTGTAAAATTGCTTTAGATTAATTAGATTGATTTAAATTTGGTAGCTTTCATCCCTTATAACCGAAATAAAACATTTCGAAAGCTCTTTCTTATCTTTCCAGAAAATTTCAACAACACTTATCTTTTACTAATTTTACAGTTCTCTTTCATCATGAACCTGGGACATTTTGACAACTCTCATCTCTCATCAGTCTATGTCAACATGAGAGTTGTTTATTTTTTTATTAAGCAAGAGAGCCTGCTCTTTCTAGATATTTAAAGATTCGCTCAATGAACCTCAAACTGGTTCAAGCAAAATAAACTTTTTTTACCTTAGATTAATGGAAGATGAGAGGTGTTTAAATTGCTCTATATTAATGAGGAGCTAAATGGAAATAAAATTTTATAATAATTTAAATTTGGTATCACTCATTCGTTATAACCTAAATAGAACAGTTGGAGAGCTCTTATCGTTTCAAAAAATCCGACAATTCTCATCTCTTATCAATTTTACAGTTCGCATTCATCATAAACCTGGAACATTTGGACAACTCTCATCCCTCATCAATCTAAAGCAACAAGAGAGCTGCTTCTTTCCATTATGCAAGAGAGCCTGTTAGCTCTAAGTACTTAAAGATTCGCCCAATGGACTTCAAATTGGTCCAAGCAAAATTAACTCTTTTGTACCTTAGATTAATAGAAGATGGGAGGTGTAAAATTGCTTTAGATTAATGAGATTGATTTAAGTTTGGTAGCTTTCATCCCTTATAACTCAAATAAAACAGTTCGAAAGTTCTCATCTTTCCAGAAAATTCCAACAACACTTATCTTTTACTACTTTTACAGTTCTGGTTTATCATAAACCTGGGACATTTTGACAACTCTCAGCTTTCATCAGTCTATGTCAACATGAGAGTTGCTTAATTTTTATTAAGCAAGAGAGCCTGCTCTTTCTAGATATTTAAAGATTCGCTCAATGAACTTCAAACTGGTTTAAGCAAAATAAACTTTTTTTACCTTAGATTAATGGAAGATGAGAGGTGTTTAAATTGCTCTATATTAATGAGAAGCTAAATGGAAATAAAATTTTATAATAATTTAAATTTGGTAGCTCTAATTCCTTATAATCTAAATAGAACAGTTCGAAAGCTCTTCTCGTTCCAGAAAAATCCGACGACTCTCATCTCTTATCAATTTTACAGTTCTCACTCATCATGATCCAGGGACATTTTGACAACTCTCATCCCTCATCAATCTAGGGCATCAAGAGAGTTGCTTTTTTCTATTAAGCAAGAGCGCCTGTTAGCTCTAAATACTTAACGATTCGCCCAATGGACTTTAAATTGGTCCAAGCAAAATGAACTCCTATATACCTTAGATTTATGGGAGATGGAAAGTGTAAAATTGCTCCAGATTAATGAGATTGATTTTAGTTTGGTAGCATTCATCCCTTATAACCCAAATAAAACAGTTCGAAAGCTCTTATCTTTCCAGAAAATTCAACAACTCTCATCTCTTATCAATTTTACAGTTCTCATTGACCTGTGACCTTTTGAGAACTCTCATCTTTTATCGACCTAGGGCTACGAGAGAGACGCTTAATTTTTTATTAAGCAAGAGAGCCTGGTCTTTGTAGGCATTTAAAGATTGAATAAATCGGCTTCATATTGGCTCAACCAAAGTGAGTAATACACGATCTTGGGAGGTTTAGAATTGTTTAGGTTAATCAGAAGTGAAAGCAGTCGAGTAAACGAAGAACCAGATTGATAAAGGATGGGAGCTAAATTATATTAGATTGGTGAAGGTTGCGAGTTTTATAATAGCGCATGAGAGATGAAAGCTATGTCGATGAGGGACGATTAATGAGGGACTAGAGCTATCGAATGTATAATTCGATAGCTCTAGAGGGTACGGCAGATTAACCTTCTGGGTTTTAGGCGTTTATTTAAAAGGTATATTAAATGCTATTTGGAATTTTTCTAAAAGTGCAGTTTGTTTTCACGTGGAGATTGCATCACATATTTTGTATCGAGATTGTTTAACTACTTTGTACTGTAATTATACGATGGACTACTGTCGTCCTACCAGTTTTGAATGAATAAAGCATGCTTATTGATGATTACATGGATTCTGGCTACTAACTTTATTCTATTGTATGGAAAATGAACACTCATAGTTTCGCATTGGATTGGCAGCATTTGAATACCTTTCAATTCTTGAGCCATCTTCAGGAAATTCTCAGCTATTCGAATACACACTTTACTTTATAATATGAGGGATGGTGATTCCTATAAATAACATGTTTATACGTTTTGGCAAAGACACCTGAAAATATGATTTTAATTAGAGTCCAAGTAGCGGACAAAAAGGCAAAAACCAAGAAAATTTGACTTACAACTGTCGCTCTTTGATGTAAATCAACGCTCTCCAAGTATTTCTAGATAATCTTTATAGCCTTTTTCGTATTACATTGAGGACTTTTCAACTTTACGAGATGCAATGATATTTTAATAAGCCTTCTATTTTATATTCCGATTTCTTTTGCTCCATTCTATATAATGCACTCTTATGATTTATGGCTTCTGCTCTATGCAATTTGCGAAGTATTTTGCCCTAAGGTCCGGACGAATTAGGGCCCTTTTTGCGCGAAACTGGGCTTGTAGGTCGACGTCTTTATTGCTTATATTTAAATTCGCTCTAGATAAAAGCCGTTTCCGTTCACGGTTGGTACGTATACAAGAAATGCTTATTATCTAACTAGTCTGGAATTTATTGATACTGAAATGCTTTTTGCAGGCAAATATTTGCGGTGCATGGATATTTTGGGACGATAGTAATAAAATTTCCCGAACGGCATTGCCATTAAAATTACGAGTAATTAGGCGAGTGGTTTTGAATTAATGTCATGAGAGAAATTTCCTAAAAGCAACAACATGAATATTGGGAAATATCGTTCTCTCTATAGTGAGCGATATGAATTTATACTTTGTTCAGGACTTGCATACAATCATATTATCCAATTTTGCTCTACACCTGAAAGTAATTCTGAAAGCTCGTAGGCATGGTCGTTATTGCAAATTCCTTGCTAAATCACCCCCTTAAATATTCATTCAATTGGCTTTGAAATATTTAACGAATCCGGTTGTATTTGCAACGTGGTCTTTGAATGAAATCCTGGATATTTATATAAGCGTTAATTTCGAGAACCGTAGTAATTGAGATGAATACATTTTAGATGGAAAAATAGTTACAAAGCCTTTTATATTTACGAGTTTTATTCGCTAAAGCATCTGGGATTATTTTGGCGGTTGTAGCTTTTTATGTTGTATGTTTTCAAGTGGCTTAGAGGGAAGATGGTAACGCCACACAACGTAGGTTGAGAAGGAAATTAAACTTTAACTCTCTTTCATCATAAACCCAAAAACAAACAAAGAAACCGCAGGTTTGTTGTGGGGAGAAGCGATACTGAAACAACAATTAAGGCAGTTTCCAAGTATGTATCGCTTCATGTATCACGTCTGGCTCCTAACACTAGTCCGGATGACCTAAAGCAAATACTAATTGGCGATTTCCCAGAGGTTCAATGTGAAATCCACCAATCCAAAAGGCCAGAGATATACACTTCAATGAAGGTGACCATCAATAAAAATAACTTTAAAAAAGCCTGGCGCAAAGAGGTATGGCCAAACGGCGCCCTAATTTCTAAGTTTTTTATGCCGAGGAGGGCGCCATAGAAGCAAATGGGTCCTCTGGAAGAACGGGTTACGCAGAGGTGGTCAGTGCAGTTGATGGTACTAAGATTCTTTCTGCTAACCATAACAAATAATTTGAGGATCTACTACCAAAATGTGCGAGGTCTAAGAACCAAGACGGAGACATTATATGCTAGTATTTTATCTGAGGAATATGATGTTATAGCTCTCACCGAAACTTGGCTGAGTAGCAGCTTTTATGATGGTGAACTTCTAGACGAGCGGTATACAGTACTCCGTAAAGATAGAAGTAATGAAGGAGCACGAGGGGGTGGAGTACTTCTTCCATCGAAAAATGACCTACCATATGAGGCTGTCGATTTTACCTGTGATACTGACTGTGTTATTGCCATCAAAGTTAGATGTAAAAAGGTATATTTCTATATTTCTGTTGTTTATTTTGTCCCTAATAGTAATATAAATGAGTATGAAACCTATTTTAATCTTTTTGAAGACATAATTTTAAGAAAAAATGCCAATGTTTTATTGCTAGGTGATTTTAATGTACCTCTCTTTCAAAACAATTTTACACACAATCAAAAAATCTGTGGTAAATGCGTACTCATACATCAGTTTCTCAATATATATGGTCTGCATCAATATAATAATGTTACTAATCACATGAATATATACTTGGATCTTGTAATTTCAAATATGCAAATTCAAACTTTATGTAGATCAGACTTACCACTTATAGTCGAAGATAATTATCATCCAGCATTGATCTTTGAGCTAATTACTAAAGATAAAGAACCAAAAATCTCTGTCAAAGAATTTACATTTAAATATAACTACCCTAAAGCAAATTTTGCATTACTATATAACTTAATTAAAAATTGTGATTGGACTAGTCTGTTTACATCTAGTGATATAAATGAATGTGTCAATATTTTTTATGATAACATGTATAACTGTATAGAAGCTTCCGTTCCAAAAATTAAGTTTAAGCAAAATAATCTGTCTCGCAGGTTTCCAACATGGTACTCAATTGACTTAATTAAGAATATAAAAAGCAAAAATCAGTTACACCATCTTATTAGAAAGGGCTGTGCATCTGATGAACAGGTCACTAATTACTGTTTGCTAGGAAAAAGTATAAAATCTAAAATTAAATCTGAATACGATGAATAAAAGCAATCAGTTGAAGCAGATCTAGTAAACAATCCAACTAATTTCTGGGGTTTTTTAAGGGCAAAGAGGGGTGGTCACGGACTGCCAAAGATCATGACACTTGGGGCTGAATTTTTGAGAGTTCAGAGAGTATTGCCAATGCTTTTGCCAAATTTTTTGAATCTACATATGAAAATAATCAAAATAATACAGATAAAGAGGCCAAAATAAAGGGGACTTTTAATTTCGCAATGGTAAGTGAATGTGATATTATAAAGGGTATAAAAAGCCTTAAGCCAAAAAAATCTACAGGGCCAGATGAAATACCATCTTACATCTACAAGGGATGTATAGATTTTCTTGCAGAACCTCTAGCTTTTATATTTAACTTGTCACTTAAGCAAGGGAAATTTTCAGGTCATTTTAAAATATCAAATGTTACACCTATTCACAAAGACGTCAGAAAAGACCAGATAAATAATTATCGCCCAATTAGTCTCTTAAATGTAATTGCTAAAATTTTTGAAAATATAATATATGATAATCTGTATAATTTGGTTCGACACTCAATTTCCGAGTCCCAACATGGTTTTGTACCGTAACCAACCTTTGTCTTTTTTCAGAGCAAGTTTCTCATGCAATAGCCAATAAATTGCAACTTATATACACCGACTGTGCAAAAGCATTTGACAAAGTAGATCACTGCATACTCTTGGATAGGTTGGTTGATTTAGGCATCTCCGGGGAGGTCTTTGATTTTATGAAGTCATATTTATGTAATAGAACTAAAGCGGTTAAAGTGGGACAAACACTCTCTGAAAAGTTTGTTGCAAGCTCAGGTGTTCCGCAAGGAAGCAAACTTGGTCCCTTGCTGTTCATTATCTTCATGAATGACTTGGCATCTTTGGTGATGGGATCGACCAGCCTGCTATATGCTGATGATTATAAATTATTTCGAGAGATTGTTGTATTCTTTTATGTTTTTGGTTTAAGTTTTGTTGTATTTTTTACCTTTACACTTTACATGTAATTACTTATGGTGTTTGTAAAGTATTGAAATAAATAAATAAATAAAATTAAAAAACCATCTAAGGCATCAGTTTGCAGGTGAGCTTTAACTGAAAGCAACCTTTAGTGCTTGTCTATTTTAAGGGGGAAGTCCATTAGTACCGGGCACATCCATTATATATCAAAAACAACCGGCTGCGCCAATACCGCTCATCGCATGCGATAAGGTTTGTTCTAGCAGCGATTTAAACCCAAACCAAACCAAATCCAAACCAGCGGAGTTTGCGCATAGCGATTTAAGTGTCGATTATATTGCAATGCGCAAACTCCGCTGGCTTGGATTTGGTTTGGTTTGGGTTTAAATCGCTGCTAGAACAAACCTATTGAGTGAGATGCTTATTGTCGACTGGAAATAGCCAATTGTATTCAAGGATGGTCGATAAAGCGTTTGCGCGCGAATATGATGCACGTTCGAAAGGTGAAGTGGCTAAACTGATAAAGTTTAATTTTGAATCGGTTAGTTCTTTACACATTGTGATTAACACCAAATAACTTAACGGTGTTTCGTCATTTCTGAATAACTTATGCTGAAGTAACTGTTCTGTCAAAATTGATGTTTGTTAATTTGTTGCTCCATTAAGTTTCAACCTTTTAGTAGTTTGTGAAGTGTTTTTTGTGATAAGACTTTCCGACTTTCAGTGCTCCGTACCTCCTCTGCATGGTCAATTGAAGAACACACTGGATTCAGTATTTTTCAGTAACAACTTTTCAATTTTTCTGGTTTCAAAAACACATTCTGCCATTGTTTTCATCAGCTAATGTTGACAGTGTTGACAGGTCTTCTACTTGGAGCTCATACCGATGTTGCCAGCTCATTTTGGTGTTTAGTAGAGCTGGGCGTTGAGATCAATATTTTTGATTTTGGTGCGTTATAGAGAGAGTGGATATCGATATTCCTAGCGAAGATTTCGTAAATATGAGTTCCAATGCTTTGAATTGCTACAAATGCCATCAACCATGTGAATTGAAACCGAAAGATGAGAAAACTGATTTATTTAGCTGTCCTTGTAACACCTGCAAAAAGGTGGTCTGTAGGGAGTATACTGGTTTATTGGCACAGGAAGTATGTCGGCTCCCAGCCGATCAAGAGAAATGTTTTTCTTCTGTCCCGACTGTGCGTCAGCTACTAAGGAGCTACCGAACATGAAAGTGGAACTGGAGGAAGTTTGGTTGGGTCAATTAAAAAAGATGTAACCAAAAACAATGGTTTTGACACTGAACTTAAAGCTCTCAAATCACGGATTGGATCTTTTGAAAATTGCATAAATCCATCTGTACGATTGCCTCAGTCAGTTTCCAATGGCTCAGGAAGGAGTGATGCAGTGATAGTAGTAGAACAACAACTCATACCTAGGTTACCTACTATCGCAGTAGCCGAGGCAATCACTAATGTGGTTGATCTTACTACAAACACAGGCAGTTCTCATAATAACATAGATAATGGGAATGATACTTCTATTCCTTCAAGTGCGGATGCCTGCTGCTCTCCTGCCGCATATAACCTGACTTGCAGTAACGATGTGAACATTCTGGCGCAATCTCTGAAGGTTTTTATTAAGCACGAACTTTCTCTACAAACCAATGAAATTAACCAGCGTATCAACATACTAAAGGATACAAATAACGAAATGGTTAACATGCTCTCCAAGATGCCCCCAAACCTAATATGGAAGGAAGAGGCACAAAGGTCGCACTTCAGGCTCGAACTGATGGAAACTGAGTTTCCAACGGAGCACGTATCCTTAAAGGTAGCGTCACCCAAACTGCCCTCATTAAAGAACTCGCAATCAAGTATGATCAACCTTGGAACTCGCAATCGCTCCTGGATTTTTCTATCAGGACTGGCCAAAGACAATTCTGTAAAGAATGTCTTGTCGTACCTTGGCTCTCGGGTTTTTCCAAGTTGTGAGTGTGAGGAGCTAACTACATCACATGACCAAATCAAGTCTTTTAAAATTGGAGTAAACTCTAACATTATGCCCCAGGTATTGAACTCAGGGATTTGGGCCAAGAGTATGGTTGCAAGAAGGTTTTTAAACCAACGGCACCGATTTTTCAACAAAAAGAAGTAACAGCCACCAATAAGTTTAATAATGTTATATTACATTACACCTTAATATTCAGTCACTACGTTCAAAGATACACGAATTGGACTAA